>JAHZMV010001766.1:0-21078 GCA_027743765.1 Coecobrya sp. COE2
TAGAAATAGCGTAAACATCAAATGCTCACATTCTCATACACGTTTAAATTAATGGGTAATTATTCTAAAAAGTCTGGATTATTGAAAGATTATTGCTAATGTATAGGTACGTAAGAAAAGGTTAATTTAATACCTGTGATGCAATGCATACATGCTATATACAACGGATATACGTAAGGTCGGCCTACCCGGAGTGCTGATATTGACGAAGGTGGTTTTCATCCTGTTAGCCTTCCATATTAATCATCAGTGAAATGGTTCCAGAAGAAGCGACGGCTCATCCTCTACATCTGTGTTTCTTGGCATTCGATGTATAAAAAGACACGAAAAGAATTCACAGAGGTGGTGTAGAAAAAAATCTTATCAAATCAATCGGCCAACTACTGAATTTTTCTTTCAATCTTCTACACAAGAGTATCGGCAACATTGCTGTTTGCTAACATATACGCAAAATAAGTGATAGTAAGCTGGGTTTTGTGATTATACCCTTTTGTCTATTCGGTGATTATTATGATCAAGTTTTTTTGTACCATGTCGATTGTTTGTGTATTCATGACCATGATTTGCTGGTGGTTGTAATAAGTATGCAATAAAATAATGACCTGTCTATATAACATAAGCCGGGAATGAGGATGTAGTTAATTCAGTATTGGAGTAAGTGGTCATAATTTGTAATTGATGGGAAGCCAAACTGTACACTAGAATAATCATGATTGTTGGACAAGGATCAAGAAGAATCTTGCCTGAGAACCAGCACACATCCAGCCATTTTGTACTATGCACCCGAAACTTTAGATGTACTATTATGAGGTTAGCGCAAAAAACTGTTTTTAATATATAATCAGCATGCAATGGCAAAACAGGTAGCTACTTTGCTCGAGGGAATTATTATTAGACGGATATTATGTACCAGTCACATGATGTGCTAAAAATGTGAGATCCATGAACAAAAACCTAGAAAACAACGATTAAGCGTTGCATTGATTTAAATTGACAAGCAAAATATAAGCTTGCTATTTACAAGTACATGCCTCTAGTATATATTTTCTCAAAATTGTTCAAAAATAACTATAGTACGCAGGTCTACAATAATTTTTGTTTTGGTAATTTTAGATTCACAAATGCTCGTAGTACTCAATTAAATTTGAGAATTAATTAGCTGTAAATAGGATAGACAATCAATCTTTTGTTTGCAGAAATAGTTCTCCCGTTCCATATACACAAAATTTGCAACAAAAGATCAAAGCTCGTAAGGCTTCATGAACGTATTTTAAGTCTGCCGGATTTTGCATAGGAGATACCCTTCTCCATCACACTTTTCAACCTCACTGATGCTATTTTCGTCATAATAGATATTGTTTTCGTCAATATCCATCCAGTAAATTGAGACCCACTTCATTAGCATTTTCATTTCCCATAAAATTTTCTCGCTGTTATCGCCATCTTTGTATAACCGTGTCGCATACCTACTAAGCTAGATAAAAAAATATAATGGGACACGTAGAAAGAAATCTCCCGTGGAATATGATTCTTTATTTTCGGAAGAGGAAAAATGAAAATTGGAATTTTGACTCATTCCTGGAAGTCCCATGCTCACATTGCTCTACTATAAAGCCATATCTATATGACTATATTGTTCCTGCTGCATGCAGTTGCATCTCTGGGACAGTGAACCCTATTAGTTTCAAATTTCTATTCGGTATGAAATTAGGTATGCCCAAGTATTATTAGTTTCAGGGACGCCAAAGGATGCACATGCTAGAAAATGACTTTATACATACATACTTTACCTAGAGAGCTTTTCTCATTTAAATTCTAGCGTGAGCTACGTGTTCGGGACTGTTGACTACCTTGTGATGATTCTTACGTGGCTTTTTGGAAGACAGAGTAAAAGAATGTATAGGTTGAGAACATGGAATGAAATTGGGAATTACAACTTTTCATGAGGTCCACTTGTAAGTAGGAAGGTATCACAGACTTTTGAGAGCTAAAAAAGGGTTCCACTTTCCCTTTACACATAGCCCACTTACCACATTCACTACCTTTTCTCGCTTTACTTACTATTCCACGTATTTCACAGCCCACACAAGAGTTGTGGAAATCGGGTCGGGATGTGATATGTGATGTTGTAAATTGTAAATGGGGGAAAAGTTTTATATTAAGATTAGTGCATGTATGCATGTTCCTATGTTTATTACAGTCAGTTTTTATCTGCACCGATCCAATTCCACAGCTTGTAGGCATTTCCGCTCAGCCCTGCAAGTGATATTGATTTTTGCTTTTGAAAAAGTGAAATGTAATATAATTACAGTACAATGAATCCGGAAATTCTCTAGATTTTTGTGAAACAGTAGCAGCAAATTCCTTTCAAACTACTTGATTTCCTCACTGAATCATTGGCAAAGTTACTGGATGTGGATGGTTTGGTACGAGTTTTGTTTGTTTGATAACATGTGGTTCTCATTTTGAACCCAGGAGAAGTACTTTTCGGTGTCAAGTGTTTTTGTCTGTGGGACTCTAACCATGAAATTAGAGTACAAACACCAACAGTTTCCTGTCTAGCTCTGGTGGGCTCAGCAATATACCACTTTAGCTCAAGTGTTGAAATACAATATTCCATTGTTTCGTTGCTGTAAATACAGCAACCACATAATATGCATGCGTATGTATGTATATGCGATCATGATCACATGTGCTCCCACAAACTCTGGAAGCTGTGCTAATTAAAAATTTATGGATTTTCGGGATTGTTGTTTACCTCCACAGCCAGTTTCTAGGAAAATCCATTAGTTTTTAGACATTCAAAAATGTCTATAGAAAGTTCTGATACGTAAAAAAGAAATTCTTTCTGTTTATACTATGGTTATGGCTGATCTGTAGTCAGATTCTTCATTTACATATCAAAATTGATTGACAACTGATATGAGATATGTCCTTCATGTGCTCATGATTACCATCTGAAAATATCCTATATCCCCTACACTCCATTTTATTTTGTAATCTTCACTCGATTATGATATGAAACAGCAAGCTTGAAACCGTTGTTCCTTGTAGGTTTATAACACTCTTTGTAACCACTCAATACTGCAATTTCCGCATCCGCACTCATCATTTCTCATTCTCTTGTTACGTTCGTTATCCATTTGAGGATGAGAATGATGGTTTTTGAGAATCTCGACCTTGTAGTTCTAGTGGTTCTCCGGCCGATGATGTTTGCGAGAAGAGCAAACTAACGTCATACATAAAAACAACCAGAAATCAGAAAATGTATATCAACGCAACGAACATCTTTCAAATATGATGATGAATATGAATACACTAGCATTAGTAGGATGATAATACGTGCGTTTTGTCTATAGCTGATGGCGGTAGTGGAAGTGGCTTGAAGTGGGTGTCAAGTGGCAAAACCACTTATGTTTACCACCACATCAAAATCTCAGCTCGTAATCTCGTTGTAATAACTAAATAAACCATATTATGCCTGTTGCAATCCAGATTTTATGGAACGCTTCAACCACTCGTATTACTGATGTAATACATTTATTACCATTTTATCCATGCACACGGCCAACATGAACTGATGTGCAATAAAATTTACAAAAATCTGTTCTCTCTTGTTCGTTTCATTTTTTTCCAATTTATCATCGCATGCACACAGATTTATTATAATTTTCGCCGCCACATAAAAGTCCAATTAAGTAAAAAGCAGGCTACATTTTTATTAGTGAACAAGACAGACGTCCATCCTAATCATATTTGAGAATCAATAATGGGGAATGGAGTTGGTTTTTGGGCTTGTGAAAAACATGGTGTTGTCAACGTTGTATACATATGTCAAAAGAAACGAAATCCACTCCACTAACATGATCAACATCAATGATAGTTAACTAACATATTCCTACATAGGACAATTGGGATAGAAGTACTTCTAATCGAAGAAAATTTTATGAAAAAATAATATGCATACAATATATGACACGTTGATCTTTTTATAAGGATAGGAAAAAATATTGCAAGTTGATAAAAAGTTAGGGTTGAAAACATGAATATATACAAGACATGAATTACTATATACACGCCTTCACATTTTACCTTCCAGATTGAGAGAAAGAGAGAAGAAAAGAAGAGAAGTTTTAAGGATTGTTTTCCTGCATCTTCATCTTCAGTCAACCACTTGTCAAAGTAGCAAATATCATCTTGAAGTTTTAATGCATCATGAATATTAAATACTCCACCGGTCCGTTGTTCATCAAGCGCTGTTTCTCTTATCGCATCTTAAAATCCATAATAATAATATTATGTGCTGGTACTCATTATGATGATGATGGTTCAGATCAGAATGCTACGTGTCTTGTTTGGCAGATGTTTGCAAGAGAACAGCGGGGAAAAATTGCTCATCATCTCAGGATCGCCATAATATCAAATTAGCAAATGAATCTCCTTGTCCATTGTTTTTATATGCAAGTTGAGACTATAATAATAATAATCATCGTCATCATCATCTTAATGAAATAAGCAAGGTATGAAATTATGAGTTTATTTTCTACATTATTTTATAAAAAACGCAAATGTGAAGAATTGCCTATGTAATGGGTACATACACTTGAACCAACAGATTAGATACCAATCAACCGGTCAAAAGGAGTGGTAGTGGTGACTGTTTGAAGTATTTACAAACGATATAAAAAGTAAGAGGAGACAATCCCATAACCCACCGTTTAGATTATTTAACAGAGGTACCGGTCAGTATACATGATCATCATCCCATGCATACTGTGCAGTTTCATTAGAAAATGCTTCTCTGCTTCATTTGCTTTTATCAATATACACATACTTTTGTTATTAGATACAACTCTTCTGGTGAGCTTCCAGTTTTTCTCCTTTTCATCAGAATCTATGTTTCGTTCTCTTATCATCATCACCATTTTCTTACCACGTTTACCTGTGGTGCCTAAAAGTTCTGGTATATATGCATGTATAAAAATATATAAAAGTTTTAAAGCATTTTAATGGTGTTTTATATAAAAAGGTGGTTTTATGATTTCCATGATGAGCGGTAACCGTACACCTTTGAAAAGGATTTTGTTGTTTGGCTTGTTTACTGATTTGTTGGGTAATTTGATTAAACGATGAAGTTAATTTTGTTTTTATAGCTGGCCACAAAAATATTATATTGAAACAAGCCAANGTTCTGGTATATATGCATGTATAAAAATATATAAAAGTTTTAAAGCATTTTAATGGTGTTTTATATAAAAAGGTGGTTTTATGATTTCCATGATGAGCGGTAACCGTACACCTCTGAAAAGGATTTTGTTGTTTGGCTTGTCTACTGATTTGTTGGGTAATTTGATTAAACGATGAAGTTAATTTTGTTTTTATAGCTGGGCACAAAAATATTATATTGAAACAAGCCAAAGATTAAGAAAGTAGCAGTTGACCATTTTCTACGTTTTTTCGAGGTCCAACTGGTCACACAGGTGATAATAATTGTGAAGTATCAAATCGAAATGTTCAACAATGTATGGTTAACTGATCAAGAGAGGGCAATAATTTAAGCAATTTGCTTCTTTCAGACTTTATATGCCTTTTTGAGTTGTAATAATGGAGTATCAAATTGTCGTCAACATGACTATCACCAACAAAAAAAGCATGAATGTTCGTCTGTATTGGGGCAGCAAAGTAGTAGTATTCCCATACTAATCAACCCTGTTGGTTCATTTCGCTGTTTGATCAAAAAGTATGTAAGTAGGTATTATTGTCTTTCCCTGAGTAAATAGTAAATACTCAATAAATTTTATCAGGATGGGTATGGGTAAATGGGTAATTTTTCTGAAGAGGTTTGATTTTGATGAACGTAATTTCGATTAAGTAACTACCAGGCCGGATCTTCTGGTTATACTAACCGTTTTTACAGAAAAACGAAATAACGACGAGTGCATTTTGCTTAATCGTGAAAGGGGTGATCATCGATGATGATGCACTTTATGGGAATTTTTTGAGTTTTTACATCATGAGTTCGAAAAAAAACGAACTAGGGTCAGGTAATGTCATCAAATCAATACCAGTATTTTTACATTATTGCGTTAAACATTTTTCTTGCTCTCTGGTACTCTACACACGCACGTTTGTAGAGAGAGAGATGAGATTTTATGGTGTACACCTTTCTTTGTTGAATGTATACTCTTTTGAATAAAACCTACGATTGTTTTGATGTGAAGTGCACTTGTGTCTTGTAGCTGACTTTTTGACTGAGTTTTATTGGCACATAAAATAAAAAACGACTTCTCCGTTTTCTTGATTTTTTCCTTTTTGATATTGGATATTTGTATAATGGTACGCGGTGTTTTGGTGTTTCTTGCATTATTTTGTGTTCTGATTTTTTCTTATGTATTTCTCTTACATGCCATTTGTACAGTTAAACACATTATGACGGTTTACTATTTAAAAGAATTTACATACATATATAGAAGACCAGTAAACATGTGAACATGGTTTGTTCACAATCTATACTTTTCCTTACATGCATGCGTATTTTTTATCGAAAGCTATTGGTTTCCTGGATTTCAACTTCTCTCGACATGTTTGAGTTTAAATCGTGTGGATGCTCACAGTGGAATATGGTGACAGTTATAAACTCGTGGTTTGCATTGGCTATAGGCTTTTATATGCTCCACATGTGTATGCTCCTTGGGTCGAGTGGTCGGGTCGGAGAGTCGAAGAGATGACGTGTAAAATATCTTGACATGAAAATTGAAAGATGCTTTTCAACTATCGGAGAAAAAAAACTTTTATAGTTTTCATGTGAAAATCTCAAATGCAATAATGCGCCAGTCAACCACAATTTTTTATTCAACTACATATTCATTGATATCCGCTTCACTCACTCTCCAACCTTCACATATAAACTGTCACCTTTACACTTGATTTTGGAGTTTGGAGTAGGTGCATCCACTATACTGATATTAGAACATATAAGAACACAACCCCAATATGAAAATGCAAACGGGTAAAAGGCATTCAATTTCCTGTATATCTATATGCCTTCTCCCCCTTATCTCACACAAGTTGGGAGTATAAGTAAACATTAAAAATGACATCACAAGTGTTCAGTTTTGATATATGCGTTTCTACTCCAAGCATAAGTATATTCAATTTAGCATAATATAATCTACTCTTGTTTGCGTACCTGAAAACGTAAAATGGTCAATTTAAGGGTTGAACGGTTTTCATCACGTATGGGTTAAAAGGGTAACATTATTACAAGTGACATGTTTCAGATTATTTCACAAGATAAAGTCAACTTTTGTTCTGCGACGGTGACACAGCACGGCTAAGCAAGTAAGTCGCATGGAAAGGATCTGAGAAGATGAGCTGAGTGAGTCTCTAGATCTCCATCATCAATCTCGTGCATGCATAAACATTATACTACTGCAGTGAAAGGGCATTGCAGCAATGGTGGTGGGGTAGGCCGGTGATCTTCATCTTGAAAGAAGCAGGGCATTGTATATAACATTTCTTGTGAGTGTCATCCCTATGATGTTTGCTTGCTGAGTTACACAAGACACGCAATGTTCTTTTATCTGACAAGAAGAAAAAAGAGGTTTTTATTAAGAAAAACAGAAAAGGAGGAGAATTCTTGATTTTCTTTGAAAGGTGAATGTATAAAGGGAAATGCTAAGATGATTCTGATGCAGGCTTATTTTTCACTTAAAACACAAGTAGGCATATCATCTATCCATCAAAAACCACTTTTTATTCAGCTTTTCTGACTGTTTGTAGATATAATACTAACAACTAACTTATTATAGCGGAACAATACCAGAGTCAAGTTTGCTTGCTTTTGTTTGATGTGAGTGGGATGGACTGTAGACGTATAGTTTGATTTGATGGACATTTTGTGTGGAAAAATATGTATACGATACTAGTTTAATTACAGCCGTTAAATATTTATATTATTAGTGGAAATATTTTTTCACTATTTTAAGCGCTTATTATGCATATATACATCTCGTAGAATATGGGACTCTTGTCAGCACACACAGAACACGGCTTGGAACAGCAGGAAGCAATAGCGACAGTTTCCCTAATCGACATTCGTTTTTCTTCGAAACGGAATACGCGCACAGAATTTTTTATTCATATCTACGAACCGGTACAGAAATGCTTTTCCGCAGCTGCTATTTTTACGCTGGCATGACAAGCTCTACACTTGCCAATTATGTGTATAATCTCATAGTCTACTCATTTGACTTTTATACACGATTTCCATTAAAAATATATGTTCATCCAGTCATTCAGATGCAGAATCGGTTTTTAATTTGCACTGAGGCTAGTATTGCTTTGATGTGTGCTTTTTTCGTTGCTAATCTAGAGTTTTATATTCTATGCCATTTTCAAGCCCTGCCACGGTGCCAGTTAAATTCCGTCGTCGCAGTGCTTAGTCCGCATAAACAAATAATATTATACAGTACAACAGGAAGATTACGCACTGCATTCAATATTTTTCAAGTTTGGTAAGTATAAATGAACAAGTTTGTTTACGAAGATGAGAGGACTTGGATCTTCTGCTGCAAGTCAGCCAAATTAACAATAATCAGAAATTAAACGTGCAGACAGGCAATACAAAACTGTTCTTGTGAGTTATACAGAGATGCATACATAAAGCGTTGAGCATTGCTAAAAGCCAACACTGAGCAACTACTACAGTTGCATTCCCTGTAGTGCTGATAATAAGTGTCACTCAAATTACAACGTTGAATGTTTCTAATTAGGAAGAAATTTTAATAATTCTGCAGTTTGTATGATTATTGGTTGTCTCGAAGAAACTCTCTGCAATATGGAAGACTATGCTTTATGCTGAAATCCACTCACCAGCAATTATAAGTAAGCAATCCATCTCATAACCAACGGCTTATAGGTTGAGTTGAAATGGTGTGTACGAAACACATAAAAATTATACACCAGAGTAAGAAGAAACAAACTTTTCAAGATACAAAGACTTGACAATGAACCGTCCCGTCAAAAAGAGTGGGCGTGTACATTTCTTTCACTAAAGACGTCGTGAAGAATACTGATGATAAGGTTATATCATCACCAGCAAAATAACCTTTCCTGGATTTGAATGTGCATGTGCATTGCAGAGTATTTTTTCTCTGCCACACTTCATTCCACAATCTAATAGCAGTAAATTCACAAGAATGATTTGTAAATTTCGTTGCATCCCAGAAAAAGCTGAAATGTCGAAAGAGTCATCAATAAAAGGTTTTTTAAACTTTTGAAGGTACTGCTCCGTTCCCGCAGCTAGCTGTAAATAAAAAATATACTGTGTTTGCACAGGGGCCAGTAAATAATTCAACAATGAATTCATACATACATCATTTGCCACATGCATATACACAGAGGTTTCACGCACATGAGTGCAATACAACTCTTGACATAATCTTTCAGACACCCACTGAATACATTTACTATTTATCCTGCTAACATTTTTATTTACAGATTACTTTTCACATGATTCTCTCTCTCTCTCTTCTAATGAAATATTGTCTATTGTTCTCAAGCAATATACGTTTTCATCTACAAAGCGATTTTTCATCAAGTCACAACAGCAGTTACTTCAAAGAATGGTGTTTACACATATATAATGTAAAATGCTTCTGAATGTTGATATTAGAGGCAGTGGGTAATAATAAAAAATTGGTAAAATATCTTTTTTGTAGAAAATGTGTAATTTCTCTTTGTGCAGTCCGTGAATTGCATTGTTTATATCAAAATTATTTCCTCCTGCGAAATAATAATCTTATGCCTTTGACAAAATGGTTGTTGGCCTTTGCTTGGCCCCAATAACTCTTCTCTCCACAGCAGACAAACACGAATGCGTTTTTATTCATTCTATCAGTAAACCGCTGCGTTTTTGCTGCTGCTGTATACATGGTATTACGCCTGCCCATTTTCCCGCAGCTTTTATTGTTCAGTATTACATAATATTTCAATACAAATCACATATTGAAAAAAGAAGTTGTTGATGATGATGAGTTTACTACTTCACTTCACTCAAACATTCAGTTTGTGTTTTGTTTTCCTCACTCTAGGAAGTGAACAAAGGAAGATTCATCACTGCTATCATATTCCAACAAATATTGAAAGTAATTTTGGCAGTCTGCACGTACTCCATTAAATATTGATGTAGATGTACTTTGACTTTGTCATCAATTATGGTTTCTAGACTCATACATCGCCCTCATATCAGAAAGAGAAGTCAATCAACAACAGCAACCGCCATAATATCCAATAAAAAATAGATAGAAACATAACTGTTTGGTGGATGGATACAGTTCCATTTCAACCGTTGGTGGTGGTTGCTTCAACTTTATAATCAAAAATATGCTGCTACTCGCTTGCTCACAATAAAATATAAATTTCCTCAGCATCATGGTCATGATTTGTTTCCTAAATTAAAATGCCAGGAATTATTGCATGCGTTTGTCATAATATTACAATCATATATCACACATGGTCGGGTTCATGTCTGTACATCAAGTGCATTATGAAAATGAAGATGTTTCATACTGCGCCCTATAAATAATGATTGTAGTGGTTATGTACAAACGTACATGTTAAGACAAATAGTGAACTCAAAATATCGTACCAGTTTAAAATCATCAACATTTCTCAAATGAGTACGTTGTGATTTTCGGTACTGCACTTCAGGTCATTACTGGCATAACATTTTTGTATGCATTTCTACATATAGGTAATATTCTCGGAGTGGCATTAGTAGCCAGTCGATAATCAAAGAAAAGAGAATGAGAAAAAGGTGGTTCGGCATGGTAAAATTACTCACGTTCGAAGAAATATTAAAGAAGTTTCAATCATATTTCTACCGTTAGCCGAACTCTTCAAAATCACCAAAGTACACAGAAAGTTCGTGGTTCAAATGAGCATAACACGATGGATGCAAAAAAAGAGAAGCAATGATCATCATTGGCAGTCAGGAAAATGTACTACTATCAAATATATGTGCCAAGCCAATACACACTTGCTTGTGTTGTGGTAGATGCACATAGGTTTACATATATGTAGGTAATTCACACAGTATACAGAAAATACATACAAAAAGAATGAGTTTTTTTTGGAAACGAAAGGGATGACAATAATAAATGACAGATACCTAAAACGTTCTCTCATGTATCGTGTACTGTTACACAACATTGAAATGCCGACATTCATGCGTTCAGACATCTCAGTGGTATCCTCCATTCGTCCTCTCAAACTGTTAGTCTAGTATTTTCAGGCTAGTGACATCATATTTCATTTTAATATTTTTAGAGTGTTGTCTGTGGGCAACTCCAAAGTTAAGGGATATTAAAGTATTATGGCATATTCATGAAAAGTCTATTTGCAGAGAAGCAAAACTCGTCAGATATGCGGAAAAGGAAATAACTTTTGTGCAGCATTGTTGCAGCAGCAGCAATAACTTTCAGATATTGCAGTTTTTATGATACAGATATGTAATGCATACCAACGCCGGCAGCTCTATGTGTGGTTTATTACCACTAGAACGGTTATATCATTGTCAATAAAATCATTCTCGATAATTCTTACAATAAAATAGTTTTTGCAATCGGTAAAAAGAACTTTTGTCATTTTATGTGGCCCCACTAACGCCTTAAGTCACTTGTTCAATTTATATTGGTATGTTACGTAATCGATTTTCAATAAACGCGGAAGTTAGTTTCAGTTATGTGGTGAAAATGCGGACAAATTGTACCAGTTTCATGGACATTGATTATTCGTACTCACACTTCTATTTGGTATTCAGAAACGACATCAAATTTGGAAACTGATACATAATGTAACTTAAAGCTCGTTGGAGTCATGCGTCAGTCACCACCGCACTACCTATCTACAACGCAGTTTGACTCAACCTACATTCACCCTACACCAGAATGGTGTTCTTTTTGGTTCTTTTATGAGATTACTGTGTACTGATACTACTAGCATGAACAATTTTGGACCTCTCGTTTCTCCCCTCTTTCGACTTCCTCCTGTTCACACACTGCCTGCTCTAAAGGCTTGACAGGCATGTGTTGGGTGTCAAGTGGTGAAACCACTTGCCATTCGAAACCAAAACATTCTCACAGTAATTACAAAAATAAATGGAAAGTATCATTGGATTTTCTCTCATGCTGGTATACTTGGGACATTCCGTAAATATGTAATTCGTTTGCATATGTTCAAATATGAACAGTACTGTTCACCTATCAATGCGCTCAAGTGTATGAATATTAGATTTCTCGTTTCTTAGAGGTTTCACCATCATCACGAAAGTTAAAACTGAAACCCAGAAGTTCACGACTTTTTACCATCAAGTTCGGATCAAATAAATAAAAGTTTGTCTTCGTTCACGAAAGATATATTGAAGACATGGTTCACAGAGATTCAAATCAAGAAAAATGTGACTTTGACTGCGTGGCAGTGGTTAGAGGAGGAGTAGAAGAGGAGAGAAGATCAATCATGCTGCAAGCTAAAAGTATTAGCAACACAGTCGTTCTAACTGTAACGTCCAATGTAAACATCAATACTACCATCACGAGTTCAAGAAATGGTAGTGTGGTAGCTACCAGAGATAAGACAAAACTACCTCACCCGTTGTACGCATATTACCCGTGTATCTTCTCAAGATTTTATACCTTTTCATTGCACTAATGTTTTACTGCCCCTCTTTGCTATAATAACAATAATAGTAATGATAATATAGCTTTTGCAATTTGCAAATTGTAGATTCACATCTCCGTAAACATACATTCACACAATTCAAGTCAGCAGTCAAGATGATCACGCATGGGTATGTAGAAGAGGTGTAGATATTACATGCATTATGTGGCATTTAACAGATTGCGTTCGCGTGATCATGAATCACCGACACTTGAAGAGATTGTGTTGCAGTGATGCATACAATTATTTCACATACAAGAATCAGTATATCGCATCCACATCACTCGAATAGCATTGCACCATCAAAGAGAAAATGTATTTATGTACATTTTATAGTCAAAAAAGGAATAAAAAGATGGCTTGTCTTGCGTTACAACTGTTTGTTGTTATTGGAATGATGAGTGGTTAGATGAGGTCATGCAAAGACCTCTTTTCCTCTTGTTACTCTTCGTTTCATAGCGTGTTGTTATGAGGCAAGCATGGAAAGAAGCAAATCACTAAATTCACATGAATTCCAAAGTTAATTTCCTGAATAAACATCAAGATACAAGGACTCGAGTGTAATATTTACTATATACACATGAATACAAAATGGGTATATATGTACACAACACTGAGAAACGGTGCATTTTCTTTATGAGGCCGTTTGCTAAATAAACAGAGAAACTTTAAGGCAACGACAAATCGGAAGAGCTTCAGCCGAGAAGCACTGGTAGTAGTAACCCTTTAAAAGATTTTGAAGAAGGGTCGTTTATTTAGACATGTGCAGAAAGAAGATGCATCGAAAGATAGTCCGATCACATCACATTCCGTGAA
Organism: Coecobrya sp. COE2; assembly: GCA_027743765.1. Classification (NCBI taxonomy): domain Eukaryota; kingdom Metazoa; phylum Arthropoda; class Collembola; order Entomobryomorpha; family Entomobryidae; genus Coecobrya; species Coecobrya sp. COE2. Next base: position 13,537 of record JAHZMV010001766.1, read on the forward strand.
GGAGTTTGTTATTATCATTACTTTTGTAAGTGCAAACCAACCAGAAAGAAACATGATTCAGCTTAGCATGTAGTGTTCTGATCGGGGAAATGGTTTCTTCTCTTTCACAGCAAGTTTTCTTATGCAAACTACTTTGAGAATGAATGATGAGCTTTTGTTGATATGGCACAGTGATGACATAGTGGTTTGCCTTTCATTGGATCGTCATACAACGTGGGGTTTGCATACGGCATCCAATCTAAAAGTAAGTTTGCCTATTTGAAATGAAAGTGGAGCGATTTCAGGAAGAAGCAGAGTGTAAACCAAAAAAGCAAGGACTTTTTTTGCGAAAGAAAACCCTGATGGTTATGCCATGCCATCTTGTTTCATCTTCATTTGTGCTCAAGTTCAAATATACAACAGACTGGAAACGACCTTACTTGTGACGACAAATAAGTAGCCCAAGATACATTATGTATTCATTATGTTTTATGTTTACTTACTTTAATAGAGCAGGAAACTTTGCTTTTCTGAAAGAATATAACTATCATGCAACTGTTCAAAAACTGGTGCAGTAGAAATAGGCAGGAAGAAAAGTTAAGTTGGTAATGGAAATAAATGCGCGCATGCACTTAGGCAAAAACCTGTTCTGATTTTAAAGATCGTGTGTGGTGTGCTGACATTTATTTGGCATATTCCCGTTCAACATCTTTTTCTCTTCTGATGTGAGCCGGCTGTTACTGTTGATATAATGGCTGATGTCTTTTAATGTTATAGCGCCCTTTAGCCTCGTACACATGTATCCTATGTTATATCCTACACAAAGACATGTTTTTATTCATTTCGGCCTCAATGCCTAAATTACCTTTTCAATGATTATTTGCCTGGTCGACCACTTAATACCGATTTTCTCTGGAAATCCAAATGAGCAGAATCGATTTTCCTCATAAATTGAGTGCAGTGCATGATGCATGCGTATTTCCTTTCATCCTTCTTGTCAAACTAGCGTTATTGATAGAGCACGGTTTCCTCTACTTTTTGCGGAAGGAAATTAGTTGACAAGATTGTCAGAGTAGATGATAAAAAGGTTATGTCTACATCTCTATATATTTTCTGTGCAGTAATGTTCATGATAACTTATGCAAACTTTTCGGGAAAAATGATTTTCTCCAATAAAGTGTGACAGCACATATGTACACACAGATGCGGTAGACCATCCTCCTGTGTGCTTGAGAAACGTTATACAAATCAGTAGGAAGTTATTTCAGCTAGAAACGTCTTTTTGCTACGTGTCTAAGAAATTTGTGTGTAAATTATTTGAGCATTGAACTCTCGGCAGCTGCAGCATCTCCAAACGATGTAGGAACACATAATTCATCAACGTCTGATTTTTAACGAGATTCGGCTTGTTTATTTTCCATCAAATTAATTGAATGTTTTGTGTATGGATCGGCTATGATATCAAAAGTGCCCATAAGACTGTATCGATGTGTAAAATGTAAAGGGAATCATGCAAATAAAGTCATAAATTTAGTAACAAACTGAAACATGCTCATCAAACTGTGATGATCTTTGTGAATTATGATTTCTCCCCCAATTATAGTTAACACACGGAATCCAAACCACATCGAGAATTATACACAATTCGTAGTTAGCAGTAGTACATAATTCCTTAAAGCAGTGTATTAGAAAGGCTTGGAGCAAACACCTCATAATATTTAATCACTGCGATTACCGAACAAATTACCAATTTTTTATATACATCTCTGAGAACATCGACAGTGATCATGAACATTGCGGATGATCAAAACGCATAATAATAATAACTAACACAACAACAAGCAGCAACATCTGTCACGATCGTAGAGGTACATTTATGCACTCAAAATTATATTCAACTGCTTTAAAGAATAATTTACCATTTGCCTCTGTTGTTTTCCCTCTGATCCTTCATACATAATCTGCTCCTATATTATATCTCTAGCTCCGAGCTAAAAGTTCATCTATATGAAACATCAGATCAACAACAGGAGTCAACAAAGTATAAAATCAATTCGAACAACTCTACCACTTTAATTCACTGCTTAAGCAATTTCATAATAGGATTCATGATTCATCTCATTTATGCATAAAGACTGAGTTTCAATGGCTTGCCAACAACTACTATTGCTGCTACTACATGAGCTTTTAAACTGAACTTTCTCAACGAAAGCCCGGTGATTTGTTTACATTCCCATCGTAAATTGCGTGTTTATTGCTCCAAGTGGTAATAACACATTAGGGATAAGTTACACCAAGTGTGTGTAGGCCACCCAGGATCTTTAAGCGCAGTTTATGAGTGATTTACATACCAAACATTTGCTACCATTATTATTACTTCTAGCATTAAAGCAAAAAGCAAAATGTTTACAACTTCCACCTCCTTCTCCGCCACGGCGTTGGCAAAATTATAGTATATGTTTGCATCATATAAACTGGTGGTATTGTATCGTGTAGAACTTAAATAGAGACAAGTGAGCGACCCGACTCTAAAAGTGCAAGGTAACAGAGAAAGCCTTTATAGCTAGCCTAACCACTTCACGGGTATAAACCGTGATTGGTACATCTGCAATCTACCTACCACATCCATTTTACATGCTTTATATGACAGAAAATGGCAAGTATAATTTTACCGTATAAATGCTAAAAAATATTATGTTTAGAGAAATGAATGCTTGTACATGAAAGAGAAAGGAGTGCTGTGCATTACTGAAACACGATTTTTATTATTACTTTTCACAGGGCTGGTAAATACATAAGCTACTTTTACATTGATTCCTCTTCCATTAAAGTAGAAAAATTATTAACAGTAAATTCTCCCACCACCACACAGAGAACCACAGGTGCACTAGTACCAACTAAATTTGTGTAAAGCCAAGCCGTGCAGCCACCGCAGCAATATGTTGTTGCATGAGAGTTTATAGTAGCTTTTATACGTGATGTTTTGATACATTACTATTCTATGGAACACGACTTTAATTTAATTTTTATTTTATTATTTTTTCGTGTCTGTTTTGCAGGGTGTCCTAACTTCCGCCTCCGACTACCTGAGACGAGCAACAGATGGTCGTGTCTACTTTCATCGAGTGACAATCGTCGTACCACCAAATTGGGATTCTGTGGCCTGTCGAGGAGCATTACCTGCGTCGTACACCTCAAGGGGAGCTGTAAATGAGGCCACCATCCGAATCGGTATGGAACATCCAATTTTTGGCCAATATCCATGGACTCAACAATCCAGAGGATGCAGGCTTCCAGGAGACTTCATCTCTGTTGGCTACCACTATATTCTCCAGTTCAATGAGACGGAAAATGGAATTGTCGGCAGCTCCGCCTCGTCATCCTCATCATCATTAGGATCCAATAAGGTCTCCTATAGCGGCAGTGGTGCTGGGGGAAGCGGAAGCAGTTTCAATGAGCCCGAGAATGACTTTGACAATCATTACGATGGTAGTGGCAGAGGGTACACCAGTTATGACGGGAATAATGGCATGGGACACCACCACGGAGCTGGGAAAAGTAGCAGTGCTGTACCTGCAGGTATGTGCCCTAAGAGCAAGACCATCAATTTCTGTAATAATAATATGTGACAACGACAACATTATTCATGATCTATTTTTAAAATGAAGTAGGTAAGTTTACGCAGGCATTTCACCTTTTATGGTTGCCACTATTACCGTGCTTGGATGAAAAGGAAAGAGTGAAACATGCATACCATTCAAGCCGACGATGGTGATAGAACATTGCCTCTATGTGTAAATAGCTGCTATACCATTACCATCATAATACATTCAAGTATCTACTACAACTAATAATGTGTTATAGCTATAAGTAGGAACAACCACATAGCCAGTTTTACGTACTATATCATTCACCTTTTCATTCCTTTTTACATTAAAAACTGTTTCACGAAAGGGAGAACGGTAGAAGAAATATGTATTGGTAGTCCAGTTGCTAAAAACTCATCCCTCAACGATGGTGGCACTTTATACTTTTAGCATAACCATGAAATGAACGTTTTAGATCGCAAGGGATACATTAGGTATAATCGTGAAATTTTATGACTTTTACCGAAAAATCGATCAAATGAATATTGCCCTCGCACAAAATATTTTCACCTGTAGTACCCGCCACAGAATGAAAGGAAAACTTGTCCCTAGAAAGTTTTGTGCGTCTTGTGTAGTAGTAGTCTGAGGCTTTAAACGCCTCTCAACACCGTCGCACATAAATAATACTTTTTATAGCTAGTAGCGTACAATTTTTCTGAACATTGGCCAGTATTGATTCAACTTTTTTTCCTACTTTCCTAGTACAACTCTCTGCACGAATCTACTTATTGTAATTGTCTAGAATTGGTAGATGCTCAATTTTTGTGCTAATGTTACCAAGTGGGTTTATTGAAATCATAATGCTTTCACATTAATAAAAGTATTTTCCTTTCAATGGACAATCTTCTGAATTCCTATTCAAATTCGTAGGTACAACTTGAATGAATTCACTTAGATTTAACTCTCTACCTAATTAAGTTGAGGCAGTTAGCATAAAGAATACACAGTATTCGTTTTAAGAAAGCAAACTTTGTTCCAGGACATGCCAATAAAATGTAGCTAGTCTAGTGGAAAAATGTCATGAAACGAGTTCTTTCAGAAGAATGATTGATCATATGAGTGTTGTTTGCTGAAGGCCAAAACTACTGTAGCAAGTTGTATATATGCAATAGAGGGAACGAGAAAGGAAATAAGCATATTATTATTATGATTACGTTATCGTTACTAGATATAAAGAACAATATACACTATGAACGAATATACAATAAAGCATAGTTGCTCACAATGACATATCCATCCGTAAATCGGTTTTGTGTGGTAAGTTTTTAGCACGAGATATCGTTTTACATAATAAGCATGTAAGCAAGGTGTACACGTTTTCTAGAGACTAGAATTGAGAAAATCATTTTTATTATTACATACATACATGAATGTGTACTTTGCATGAAAGTTTTAGCCACTTATTTATACCTTTTAATACCCTGGTTATACTATTATACACAGGTTGAAATCCCTGTAACAAGCACCGGCCGCAGTCGATACCATAAATGATTAATTTCCTGTAGCTTTATTGTTGCAAGTGTATCTTGCTCCTGATTACATCAAAAATGGAATAATCTGATGATGTGCCTAAATAAAAAACGGCTCACGTGTGTGTGGCCATGGCCTAGCTTCATTTCAATTTGACTCCATCAAAAATTAACTTGAAGGAAATGAATTTTTTCCCCTATTAACTTGTATTGTATTATTTGTAAAAAAAATGTTTGGTACATGCTTTGGTTGTTCCTAAAGTAAATCGGGATAAAAAGAAAATCTGAAGATGGAAAACTACACAAGGATAGATTTCTTTTCAACGATAACGTTATATGAGAGCCATGGCACGAGTGTCACGGTCTCTCGTACAACTGGCTTATGCATGCATGAATGAGGAGAAAAGAATGAGTTCTTTTATCAGAAAAGTCAACATTGAAAAAATACATACCTACATGCATATTGTAATGCATCCATACGTTTCCGGATCATTGCGTGGGTGCTTTCTCGTGTAGTATAGTGTATGTTCCTATATTTCTATTCATATAAAGAATATATTTATTCTGCTCTTGTACATCCACGGTAGACACATTTCAAGTGTTACACCCATACGCACACGTGCGCACTTATTTTTACACCCCATTGATTAAAACTAAATGTCACATTGAATTTATTCATTATGCATTTCGATTCATTCAATTACCCACAATGAAGTATGAACAAATGATATGTAATATGAACCAATAGTTTCAGCTACATAATAAAGGTATATATATATACGATAATATCAAAGTGTATTTTCGTTGAGGGCGACTGAAAAACGCTCGACAGAGTCCAAAAAAGTGATAGTCACAACAATCATTTTAGGATACTACATGTCAAATGAAAAGGGCTAAAAAATAAGGAATCGATGTTGTTTTGGTATCAAGATTGAATGAATTCGACTCGGCATAAAAGTATGGGACATAAAATAAAGATTGCTAGTAAATCAGTTGTCACTTCAAGAAACAGATCATTGTGTTTTGTATACCTTTTCCGGGGGTGCATGCAGCTGAGTTTCAATATCTTTTATTTTTCTCTTTCAGATCGAGCTTTCGTAAAGGAATGGGCAAAATTCCGTTATGGTGTTTTTGAGGAGCTGGGTTTTCCAAATGATCCAATTTACCCCACCTACTACAAACAAGGAGGCGAGAGAAAACCAACATCCTGCACAAACCTGCCACTTAGAGGAAATTGGTAATTAACTTTTGTACAATTTTCTATGATTTAGGAACTACTTCATTTCTTTAAATATTTTCGCCATCATTAACAATGACAATTCACTTATGAAACAACTATTTTAATGCCGAAGCAAGTTAATAGTCATAGTCGTGTAAAAACTGTTCAAATTAATGTCTAGAAATTCGAACCAAATTCTCATACGGCACGAACAATAAGGCATTCGCAATGATTGCTACATAAAAATATATATGGACTAAAATCAGTGAAAAGCTAAGTTGAAGCTCACCAAAGTAATCATGGTCTCTTTAATTTATTTACCTCCCACGAACTTCCTCTACACCAACAGTGCACACAAAGCTCATGCCCTTGCATATTAACATTCATTACCAATGAAGCGGCATTCTCATTTTCCTTTATTTGAAAAACAACCGAATCTAATATACGAACGGTGATTCATCAAGTTTATTTTTCCTTTTCATAGCCTTTGTCTTTGCCAAAAATTTCTTTGCTACTCAGTCAAAACCCCAAAAACCAGCACATTCATCATAAGAGTACATATATGGTGTATCTAGAAGCGTATTAAAGACTGAATTAAAGATAAGATTGTGGATTGTATAGCACTAGCAACATATTATTATTGGTTGCAGAGATGGCTCGGAAACCTGACCTTTTCAAACGAATTTTTCTTTTCTTCGTTTTGAGGTTGAATTGTTGAATAGCACCCTGAAGAATAGCAAGCAAGAAAAGAAAATGGTGTCCCTAGTGAGAGCGGAACAAGTCAATAATCACAGCAATAATGACCTTAACGATGGGTTGTAATGTAATAATGATGACAATACACCCTTTTATTTAACCAGGATAACGAACAAACGAGCATGCACTAGGACACGACAACATGAAAGAAAAAAAACCTGTGAGAAAAGCTATAAAAGTACTGCGCTCTTTTTTCTTATTTTTGTCTGATGTGCTACCTAGGCTGCTGCTAAAATAAATACACAAGGGGCACCGCTACCGCTGAGAATTCACCTATTTTTCACCTTTTAGGTTTTTTACAGTCTTTTCAACGAACGAAAGAAATGGGGAGAGAGCCCTTTGCGAAAAAAAGTAATGAGTTTAGGTTATATTTTTTTCCTGCAAACTGCTGATTTATGGCCTAACACATTTACTTTACTTACCTCATATCGTGTGTTTAAGGATGTACTTTTAATATTTTATGGACATACCA
>JAHZMV010001767.1:0-14983 GCA_027743765.1 Coecobrya sp. COE2
GGACGGCCGGACGGCCGGCCCTATCAACAGGAAATTAGTAAGTAGCAGGCTACTTAATAATGCTTAGAGAATTCAATAATAGGTAATATATTTTACGTCCAGCGACTTATTTATTACATTATATTAGTTATTTAAAGTCATTAATTTTTTGAACAAGGTTAACTTAAAAACAAATAATATATCTTATAATAAAAATTAGAATATCAGGTATCGTTTGTTGGTTCCATCAGCCTCCTTCTGGGCCTTGAAGTCTTGCCATTCTTTTCTCAGCGCAGGCTTTTGTGGTCCCCAGCGATGCGTAGGCATCAAGGTAATTTGGAATTTCTTTTATAAAAGTAGGAAATAATGAAGATAACAGTTAAGTCAATAGTACTTTTTTAAATGCATACATGCACGCAAAGTAATGAACACAGTCTACCTCTTTTAACGATGATGCTTTTCTCGTGAGAATCGAATGTATACCCCATCCAATAACCATACTCACAGCAGATGCAGTCAAGAGCCAGCCAAGTGCTTTAAATTAATAAGTTAAATTACATACATATTATTAAAAACTCTCAACGAATTTAAAAATTTTGAAATGCATACAATTATTGTTTAAATTACCCGTAGCATGGGTCGGATACGCTATGCCGTCCTTGCCGCCAGATTTATACTCCCCTTCAGTTATCAGATAGTAAAGCAAATTGGCCAACAGTCCAAATGGAAGCACAATCGCCCAGCATATCCTCCAGTAGATGCCTGGATTGTGTCCGATCATGAACTCAATATCATTGCAAATATTGTTGAGACCGTAAACATAGCAGATTGCAGCACATTCCACCATAGCCATAACGTAAATGATAAAACCGGCCCCGTAGTGGTCAATCAAGTCGATCATCATTCCTCCTCCTTCCGTCACGTACATCAAACCAAGGAGAACGCCACAGATGCAAACTATCAGGGTGACCAACCAACGTTTCCACTCAGGAAACTGATCGCAAATGATAGTGATCACGCCGCTGGCAAGGGATGTTGCCGAACCAATGCCCAGTGTGAATAACATGAGGAAGAAGAGAACGGCAAAGAGTTGTGGGACCCAGTCGAAGGAAGCAATGGCTTGTGGATACTAAATACAAAGAAACCCGGAATTGTAGAAAACTAATTTACAAAAAATGTTAAATACATGCTTGCTGCATTTTATGATATTTTAATATTCATACCAGAACGAATGCCAATCCGGGTCCTCCAACCAAACCAGAAATCTCCTCAAATGTATTCTTCTGAGTATACATTATGTTACCAATGACGGAGAATATTGTGATCCCGGCAAGTAGTGAGGTAAACGTATCCATAAAGCTAATTATAAGGGCGTCTCTGTGGAAATAGAGAAAACGATGGAGAATTGTTAAAAAGAATCTATTTTGAACCTCTATAAATGCTATACAGAGAGTCCTTGAAGAGCTTACTTGTACACATTCTGTTTAAAGTTGTTGTACGAACTGAACATAATTACAGGTCCAAAGCCGGCGGACAGGGAGAAGAAACATTGTTCCACAGCGGCATACCAAACCTTTGGCTTGACAATTTCGCCCCATTGGGGTTCCAAAAATACCTTGATTCCATCCCAGGCTCCCTCCAATGTAACTCCACGGATCAGCAGGATCAGCATAACGACATAGGGGAAGATGGCTGTGAAATAGGCCACTTTTCCTGAGCTTTTCACCCCCTTCACCAGGGAAAGAAAAATTAGGAGCCAGGAAAACACGAGACAGAGAGCTAGTTGCCAGCTAAGTTTTCCAAGGCCGTTGTCAATATCATCGAGTTGGGGGAATACTGTTTGACTAAAATAATTGCAAGAGACCATGTTTAAATTAAAACCACATTACTTACAGTATCCTATTTATTTACATTACTTCAAATAATTAATTAAAATTTACCCAAAGTATAAATTTGCTTCACTGCCCACATTGGCGGAGCAATCTACTCCAGGATACTTCTCTTGGTTACATACCGACCAGGGCAGAGTTTTGGCAAAACTTGCAAAGAAAAAGTAGACCGTGATGGCCATCAACGCGCAGTAAAAAGAACAGACGGAAATCACTCCAATGATTTGACCGTAGATGGGGCTATCCCAGGTGTCACGGTCTTCATCCCCTTCACCATCGTCGTAGGGTGGAGCGGTGCCCTAAATAATTAACAATTTTAATTGTTTATTTTTTCTCATCGCGTAATGACCCATTTTCAGTACAAGGTCAGCTTGTACAAATATTTATTTATTTTTAAAGATAAACTCACGTCAGCTTTGCTTATAGTCGCAATTTGCCCCTGTGCGCCTTTCGACTGAAATCGTGGCTGTTGTGGACTGCCTACCAAACCATCAACAGCCGCCACCGATGGAGGAGCGTACGGGTCATGCTGTTTCGGCTTTTGCCCACCAATCTCACTTCCTGTTATCTATTCATCATTTTATATAATAAAATGCACTATAATAAAAATGACTCAAGTAATCCCTTTGGATTAGTAAGTATCGTACGTACAATTCTGGGCAGAAACTGTCTGGGCGCTGGCTCAACAGGTATACTGCCCTCATATTCGCTGCCGTCCTTTGTGTAACCCGCATTATCGTAGGAATTCTGAAATTGAACAATATTATCAATAATTCTAAATTTAATTCCTATGCAACTCGTTACCATTTTTCACTTTAAATATAAATATAAGACTTTAATGCGTTTGTGTACAAATTACTTAATCCAACGGCAATATTGATAATTAATTATTTTAGTGCATTGCACCGCTCGCTAAGCTGCCGTTATAGTTCATTATTCATTTCGCAATATTTAATCCGTGCATTAAAGATAAATATTATTACGCCTTAATTGAGCTCGTTTTAGGGCATGGTTCTTTTTTTATTTATTCGAACATCCGAGTATTTATTTTAATTCATGTTTACTTTTACATCATCATAACAATTTTCGTTGAAGTTCCATCAAACCAAATTCTTTGTTTAAGAAAGAATGCAGGTGCAAATTATGTGATATTACTAGGTTGAATGAGCATTTGAACCATTCTATTCAAATTCATTTCAACGTGAGTCACCACGGAATAATTTCATGAGCCATGATTGCATACCTTGAATGAAAGGTTATTTATTACTTAAACGAATATCAACTTATGTCAAGGCTTAATTTTTTCCATATATTTTTTTACAAAAATGTGTACCCACACGTCGTATTTATTTATATTGCTTTGATGAGTATAATATTCTGTGTCATTAAAAACTAGTCTGGAAAACTGCGCATCATGAGCTAATCACGTTCATTGACGATGTCACCATCATCAGATAACCGCTTCTTATCAAGCGGCGGCAGCTCCTGCTCTTTGTTCTCTACCTGGTAGTAAAGATACATAGCTTCCGCTGACACAAAAATAATTGTTCTTTCTCCAAAATGTGGGTATACATTTACAGCTCCTGCTCTTTGTTCTCTACCTGGTAGTAAAGATACATAGCTTCCGCTGACACAAAAATAATTGTTCTTTCTCCAAAATGTGGGTAAACATTTTATAGATGATGACATGATTCAATGGAATAATATAATGTCAGCAAATCAAAACGGAATTCTCTTAAATTTTCATTTCAATATGTACTTCAAACACAAATTGGGGGCCATTAAATTATTTTTCCGGGTAAGTGAGCCTACATATAATCAACACACTTGACCATTATGCTTTATGCAACGCTACAAACGACACGCTTAAATAGGCTTATGGGCTCATTACTTCCAAACGACGATTACTTTTAGCGTTAATTACCTAATAAAAACATGTTATTGGCTTTGATCAACTTATCTTCATATAAAATAGTGATGTAACAACAACAGGTGAGCATGACTGCCTATGAAACTGTTTTTATACGAAAATTAAGTCATTACCAGCGTGTGGGCGTGGGCGGAATTTAGGGAATTCTTAAAAATCAATTAAACTTTATCATGATGGCATTTAGTATACAGGGCGCGTGTATGTACGTACGTGCCTATGAAATTATTCGATTGCGTTGACACTTAATTGTATGCAGGCAGACAAGATAATTCAGTGGATGGGCGATGCTTGACAAAACAAAATTCAACTTGTTGAAAAATAATTACCTAAAACCTATATACAAAAATTACAATGAACTTCACCTTGAGCAGCGTGTGCCATTATCTGAAATATAATGGATCTCTGTCCCTTTCTACTAGCTTGTTGCGTAGGCAATCAATCAAACTAAACTGACTCTTAATTATCTATCCTTCTGATGCCGATGAAGATGAATGGGATTGACTACGGTTTGGCTAACGATTAATGTCTTTACAGCAACAAACGATCAATTAAATTACTCATGCAACATTTCCCCACTACGTCAATGGAGAAAGTAATATTTAAGAATTAAGACGACAATATACTTGGTATCAAATATACTTATATACTTGAACTTGTATACTTGAACTCAATACGCATTAATTAATTGTATTGTTTAGCACTTCACATAATAAATGGTTACAAATATGAAAATGTTTTACAAACCTGATAACCATTATTGGCCATGATTTCCGAGTAAAATTACAAGTCTTATATTTTTGAAATAAGTGACCGAGTCTTAATTAATACTGTAACAATTATAAACTTTTTTCCGTTGGGAATGAATTCCATTCCTTTTCCCGGAATAATTTAATATCTAATTTATTTTCTCAGGGTCTCTCTTCACCTTCAGCTATTTAGCACCAAATACTCCCACCATATCACACTCACTCACACAAATTGACTTTGTTTGAGATATTCCAGGAGAAGGGAGCAAATTATATTTTCTCCAGCAGTGGCAGACAAGGTGTGAAGCTTCTCTCTGAATTTGCATAGACTTTTTCACTAAAAAATCCTGCTCTCATTTTTTTACTGCTGCTGCTTATACTTGTTGATGTAATGATGATGATACGAAAGACTAGCATTATTACATCAAACACAAACATTTTATTATCTGACAGGCGAAGAATAATATATTTTGTTGATAACACACCCGTTTATATACATACACACATTGTACCTAAATAATAATAGTATTTAACGTATCATCAATGTCATCATCATCATGTGAAAGGTATGGGCTTTCTTCTTATTTGAATAACTTGTTAAGTGTCAAGAGAGATGCTGAAATGATTGGTTTAAATTGCTCGATATATTTGTTTTAAATGTCATTGTTTCCAAGACCGTACACACATACGCATCGTTGGTTTCTCTGTTTGAGTTCCTGAACAATGTATACTATCTTTATGGAGCAATACCTTTACCATGTATTCTCCATACAACACATTGTCAATTTTGTTCATCAATTTTTAACAACCGATTGCATCAGTTGTTGCTATAGAGAGAGAGACGTGTGAAAAGTAAATATTAATCGATTCAACTTGACCATTATACTCTGTTGCTCTTGAAATGTTAAGCTCTTTTTATCGTTTAATTGAAATTCGTATGAAATATGGATAAAAATGTCATCTCAATTTTTGCAATTTTGTTTGCAAATTCATGGGTCACAAAGTGGGCCATGTTTTATTACAACCGGTTCAGATTACTTCTTTAGCGTCATTACTACGTGATTGTTGTCTAATGCCACACGGGTGGGGAACTATGGACGTCAATTGAGCTGGAGTATGCACTGCTCCCTTTAATTAAAAGTCACGTAGCATGTACGGTTAGTTTTGTGAATAAAGCAAACTTGTGAACAAAAAATGTCATTTTTGTATATGTAATAAATACCTGGGATAATGGGAGACCAACGACCATGTAAGAAGAACATGGCAGGTTTCATTCTTATCATTTCTGCGTACCTCTGGGATTGTGATGTTTTAAGCTCATATGTCGTTATCTGTTTGGTTGGTTTGATTGATGTCGCCAATAATGGCAATTTATAATAACGGAAGATTAGGGAACAATGTAAGCTGTGTATAAATTTAATATGATTTAATGTAAATTCCCCATTAATCATCCATACTGCGCCTTGGATTATTTCGCTGGTAAAAGTTTCTTAAAACCTGTTGCCTTTGTCGTTGTCTTTTTGTGATGAACTTGAATGAATGAATCAGTGCATATTTCATTCAGCTACCCAGAGTGGTGTCACGGATACCTAAAAAAAGATAAACACCACAAAAAGACAAAGTTCAATTTTACGACGGAATATAAATATTATTATTGGTTATTTACACGAGAGTTATCCACCAAGTGCAAGCTTGGCTAGCTAATGTTGCTATACAGAGATCACGAGAACAATGAATGTAAATCTTGTGGCGACTGACATTGTCTATCATTCTGTATTTTTGGCGATCGATTATAAAAATGAATTGAATTGCAGTTGCAAAACTAATCCTCAATGATGAAAAGATTATTTGGATGATTATCAAGGCACGTAATCACGTAGTAAGAGCCTTTTTCCAAGGTTTCAATTGTAGACAGAGCAAAAGTTTATAACATCAATAATTTACTCTACAAGCTTATTTACTCTATTTGTTTTCATTCCCATTTTTTATTTCCAGTTTAAAAGATTTAAAATGTGAAAATTTCATTTAAGGTTTTAATGCCTGTTTCACGTTTTAAGAGAACCATAATAGAAATTTTATTGTTTTTTTTTGGAAGTATTAATTATCATAATTGAATATTATTTATGATACAAAGTAAGCATTAACAAATTAGTTTTAAAGGACTAAGGAATTCTCGTTTGAATCTCTGCCTTTCTCCTTCTGCTCACGAAACTCCAGCCATTCTTTGCGTATTGCGGGATCTTGTGGGCCCCAGGCACCAGTTGGACTTGCAGCCAAACAAAATTTCTGTTGTAACCGAGAAAGATATAAAAAAGTTAGAAGTTCAAATAGTAAATGAAAACTAAAGAAGTGATTTTTGAGTTGATTGTAGTAGTACATCTTTCAGAGATGCTCCCTTCCTGGTTACCACTGTATGAATAGCCCAAGCCGGAACGAGTCCAAGAATAAAGCCAGTTATAAGCCAACCAAAAACTAAACAAAAGAACAATTAGTTTAATCAATTCAACCTGCTATGCACAAAATAAGCTAACCTAACCTGTAGCAATTATTGGATATTCAATTCCGTTGTAAGTAAACTCCGGTTGGGTAATAAGATAATAAGTCAAATTGGCAAATAAGCCAACGGGTATCACAATGCCCCAGCAGATTCTCCAGTACACTCCCACACGTCGTCCGATCATGAACTCGATATCATTGCAAAAGTTGCTGAGACCGTATACGTATGCCACTCCAAAGCACTCCAGAATGGACAAGATGTATATAGGAAGTCCAACTCCATAATGGTCAATCAAGTCGAGCATGAGCATACCTCCTTGGGTGCAGTACGTCAGCCCCGAAAAACATCCAAAAATGCATGCTCCCAATGTCACAAGCCACCTTTTCCAGGATGGAAACTGATCACAAAATATGGTGACGACCCCATTGACAAGAGAAGCCACGGATCCTATTCCAATGGTGAACAACATGAGAAAAAAGAGAACCGCAAATATTTGGGGAACCCAGTTAAATGATGCAATGGCCCTGGGATACAGAACGAAAGCCAGTCCAGGACCTCCTTCTATTTCATCAAATTTCAAGTTGTTTACTTCCATAAGATTTCCAATTACGGAAAAAGTTGTGATCCCTGCAAGAAATGAGGTGAATGTGTCCATGAAACTGATGATGAGCGCGTCTCTACAAAATTGATTTTAAAAAATTAACGTGGACAAATGATCACAAATTAATTAATTCTTTTGTTATAATATTACCCTCGTTACTCACCTATAAACGTCATGTCTAAAATTGTTAAACGAGCTAAACATGATTATTGCTCCAAATCCTGTAGACAGTGACAGGATGCATTGTTCCACAGCGGCATACCAAACATTTGGATTTTTAATTGCCGACCATTCGGGTTCCAAAAATATTTTTATACCAGTCCAAGCGCCCTCCAAAGTAACGCCTCGGATCAACAAAATGATAAGCACAACGTACGGAAATATTGCTGTGAAATAGGCAACTTTTCCGGAGCTTTTCACTCCTTTCATCAAAGAAAGAAATATTAATGTCCATGAGAATAGCAAGCAGAGTGAGAGTTGCCAACTGAGATCACCCAGACCATGGTTAATATTTGCTAGTTGAGGATTTACCGTTGAACTTTTGACAAAATAAAAATTTCGGGTTAAAATATTTGAAGAAATATGAAATGCAAACATGAAATCAAAACGTGCTTACTTACTTGTAAAATAATTTTGCANTTGAGGATTTACCGTTGAACTTTTGACAAAATAAAAATTTCGGGTTAAAATATTTGAAGAAATATGAAATGCAAACATGAAATCAAAACGTGCTTACTTACTTGTAAAATAATTTTGCAAAACTTGCTTCAATTCCTGTACTGCTGCAGTTAATATGCGGGTGCTTATCTTGGTGACACACGGCCCATGGCAACTCCTTGGAAAAACTGCTAAAGAAAAAGTAGACTGTGGTGGCCATCAGTGAGCAGTAATAGGAGCAGACGCAAATTACCGCTGTCATGGAGCCATATCCAACGCCTTTAAACAGTGGGGCCATGTTCCAAACTTTCACTTGACCATATCTGGAAAACTGCCCCAGGCACATTTCCAGGTAGTAAAGAGGTCGTCCAATAAACAGCAACACGATTAGGTACGGAATGAGAAAGGCACCACCACCGTTTTTCGCCGCGACACCAGGAAAACGCCAGATATTTCCGAGTCCAACGCTCATGCTAATACACGAGAGCAGAAACTCCAGGGGAGAATCCCATGTGTCACGGCTATCAGCTTGCGTGTCATTGTCAATGCTACTCTTGTCCTTTTTCTTACTTTGCCCCACTCCATTTTTTGTCGTGACATTTTCGGAAATTTGGGTGATTCTATCAAGATGACCAACGTCGTTAACGTATCCAGCATTCTCATAATAACTTTCAATCTGCAAAATTGCAACTTGGGCATCATTTAACCAATAAAAGTAAATTTTTACTATACATATAGTTTTATAGGTTATTATAAGCATGCTGCCTGCCATATTATATTTCTAATTTACGATGTCTCAGAAGGAGGTCAGAGGTGATTATTTATTATTCTATATCTGTCTTAAAGATTTACAATAAGATCCAATTATTTCCTTGAAATTCTCATATTTCCTGTCTTCATTCCCCCATCAAGCTAATGAATAGCCATATATTATTTCCTAACCTTATCTCCTATAACTTATCGACCTTGTCGGCCAATTAACACGAGGAAAATATTTTTGAAATATTTACTGACTGAGACTTACCTCCTTCACGACCGGTCTAGAATTTTCCAAAAGATCCATCCTTATCTAATCACATTTACTGAAAAGTCTGAGTCAGGGCGCGGGACCAATTTCATCAAGAAACGTTGGCTAAAAGCTTGCTGAATCGAGAGTACAGTACATTCCGATAATAATTTAATTTCATAAAGTTAATTTTTATAATGCTAGTCCACATTATCGTTAAGACCCATATCAATAAACCAACTATCAGATCAACAGCAAAGGTGTTTTGAAGGGTGGACTATTAACTTGAGTTTTTGTTGTAGGCAAGCTAAGTGCTAATTAATTTTTGAGTATGCTATCCCGATACTATTGTTACAATGCACTTTTACATTATTATAAGCTACTCAATAAACAAATCAATCTTATTGTATGATTGACACATGCGCTCATGTTTTACAACATTTATTTCATGTTACTTTCATCTTTACCGACCGACCGGTTTTAATTTTTATGGTGTCACAGGCACAAGGCAGATTTCTTTCAGGACGATTAGTACGGCGTTCTTAAAACAATAATATAATTGATTTTGACATAAAAATGCATAGCATTCCAAACCTATTTTCATTCATTCAAAGTTATCCTCTGTTGATCTCTCTTGACGTATGCATATACATGCAATAATATGCAACTGCCGTCATATTGTTTTCTAAATTTTTGTAGTCACGCAATAAAACGTGAGGTCTGTATTCCATTTCCCACACTCTTTGTCGTATTTACAATGAAGTTTACAACCGGGTTTATTATCCAAAAACTTTCCAAACAAAATCCAATGCGGAATAAACATTATGGCAAAGTGAATGACATAAATAATTGTTTGTGTTGAAAGGATCTTTAAATCGTGTAATAATTTCTGCCAGTTTCAATGAAATTCTTTGCTTGTTTTCTGGCCTGATCATTGCTTTGCTTTTAATTGCAGAATCTACGTACTTTATATGACAGCAATATAGTAGCAGTTTGTCTGTTTGTATATATTATGCATAATATAATATGATTATAAAAATCTTGAAAATCATGATTTTAATTAGGCCTACTATTAGCTACTTCATAATACTTCCTGCCAATTTATAATTAAGTTTCGGAATGATTTTATGAAAACACATCATTCATTTTGCTGAATGACGATATCCCACATATAAAATAGATGAGAAAACACCAAACATTGATACAAAAGCGAAAACTGCTGCCGTCAAACTGACTGTTTAAATTCTTCACAAATTCTTATCCAGTCGGACATTTCACCCGCAGCACAACAAATATGTTTGCCAAATCAGGTAAGTACTTGACCACTCACAATTTTTTCATTATTAATCCTTGTCAATTACATCGGGGCACTGTGAAACATTTCCTTTAAAACCTATTTTCTAGTTTCCGGCTATTCCTGGATGGAATTTGTAGAAAAGCGGCATGGCGTTAATGAAAGCGCACAAACTATGGGTATAAATCAGCGTTTAAATCTAGCCGTGGAGTATATCGAGAGCCAATGCACGACAAAATTTGGATTTCTCACGCAAGTCTCTACAGACTTGAATCTAAGCGAGGCCAAAATCGCTATACCCAACACATTTGATACTGCAGTAATCATGGATGTTTTACAGACTGCTGGAGTGGATCTGTCTCCAGAAGTAAAAGATTCTGTTAAGAACCTGCTGATAAGGCATCGTAACAGTGACCAGCTATGGAACTATTTCCATAGCGACTATATGGTCATCCCGGATGACGTTGATGCCACATCCAACGCAGTCTTGGGTTTACTTGCGAGTGGACTAGAAAAGGAAGAGGTAGCCAAGATGGCCACAACGGTTTTTAAAAAGGCGGTTATTCACGAAGACGGACTAGTGGACGTCTACTTCCCAAAGCCAGTAAAATGCAATGGGGTTGATGTGAACGGAAATGGCGTCAACGGAAATGCTACTAATGGCCACAGTCTCAGATCACCCGTTGTACAAAAATGGCCAGTGTCCCGTCGCATAGATCTCGGAGTCACTGCCAATTTCCTTCTTCTACTCTGCAAAGCGGGTATAAACCACCTTCCCCAGCTGGAGGAATGCTATCATCTACTGGAAAAGGCACTTGACGCCATTCTCGAGAGAGACTATGAAAACGCTGTAATCAGTTCATACGCCAAAAATTACAATAATCTTGACGTTATCTGCTTCTTCATCTCTCGTCTAATTCCGGAATCCGCCTACGCAAGAAATCTGCTCCTGGAAAAACTCGCCAAAATTATGGAGGAGCGACTACAACTTCCCAACTCTGACTCCCTTTCAATGGCGTGCCGCATTTTGGCAGGGATTAATTCTGGACTGCTGGAAAAACCAGAGAGTCAAGTGCAAATTTTAAAGGAGACTGAAAAGCTCCTGGATAGTCAGAAACGGGAAAACTTTTCATTTCCCAAAGTAGGCCTTTACAATGCTCACAAAAGATTCCACTTTGGCTCCTCTGCTCTGTCAACAGCACTTGCCGTGGCAGCCATAGCAACAACGCTCAAGAGTTGTCCGTCTTTTAACGGGAATAATAGCAAAATAGTAGGGAAATTTGCCAACTAACAGATACTCACAAACTATATTTTTATCACTTAGCCAATAATTCCTGTATATCTAATGACAAAATTGAAAGTGTAAAAAGATTTACTATATAAACTCACAAGTCTTCAGAAATTTCATCCTGGGCTAGAAATTTATTTCAGCATATTACACCACAAAAAACAAATCTATTCCTCATCTAATCACTACTAAAACTACCATCAAACATTTTATTGTTTCTGGATGCATAACAGATTAAATAAATTTATTCATGACTCATGCTGACTATATAACGAACAATGCATTGCGCACGTGTGAAAAGCCATTATGCAATTATGCACGCATCGTTATATTACCTAGGTTATTATTTTATTATCAACTATAAAATTTCTCACGCGTGCTTGTAGTTCACTGTCAAAAAATTATATTTGACTCTAGCTCCATGTTCGAAATAAATTCCATACTCAAACACAATTTCCATATATTTTTTTTGTATTTGAAGTTTTTTTATTTTGTTTATTTTATTAAATTTTTTCATACTTTTTTCGTCTTTTTGTAAATATTATAATGTATCATATATATAATGATAATATATATACCTATTATGTTTTTTCAGCGTCATTATTTGTTATTTTTTTCTTTTGTTTCTATTCATTATTTATAACATAGACATAACTAGTAATCTACTACAAACTACTCACCGTATATTGTAAATAGTAACAATTACATCAAAAATCTGTACATTAATAATAATATTTTATGTTGTTCATCTCTTCTCTAATTTTTATGCAGCATTTCGCAAGTTTTATAGCAATTAATATGATTTAATTGAAATATCGAGTTTGATGTGATGATTAGTTATCTCTCTGCAACCTGAAAATTGACATGTATGTATTGTTATAATTTTTTACATGGTAAATGTTTATAATAATAATAATATTGTTTTTGATATCATCAGTAAATTGAATTATATAATGCGGAATATATAAGCTAGATAATCTCTACTCTCTACCTATTCTTGTAATACAAATACATAGGTATTTAATTAATATAATATTTTAAATGTGTAATGTACAAATATATTATTATAGAGCGACCCCCTCTTCCTGTCGTGTAAAATGTCAAGGACGCAATTTTAAACGCAGCAGGAGAGAAAAGCGATAAACTTGAGTTTTCCTTATTTTTCCATTCATTAAAGTTTTTTGCACCTTACAAACTCTACACATACCTGTTGTAGTACAATTTCTCAATGTTAATGATTTTCTCGTAACACCTGGCTCTCTGTCTGCCCATATTATTACCACATCATTCCATAGAACAACAGCTTGAGACTTTGAACCCAGGAAAAAAATGCATCGTTACACATAACAACCGTATCCGTAGCCACACTACATATTAGTAATTATCATTGTCTTTCACACACGTAAGAAGAAAGTTTATGTCGGTGATAACAACAATTTATAGTTATTGTAATTAAACTGCATAGGAGTAATAATAGGCATTGTCTAGAACAATCCACACTTCGACACTTCACTTTGTACACTCACAACAAGTTGCATGTTTATCCACCATTAAAAATGATTACAACACAACTGACAGAAATAAAACTGACAGTACTCATTTTCTTACAAATTATAGTTGAAACCAACTAAACTTGATTTATTAGTCTAGCCTCGCCATTTTCAAAACAATCCCAAAACACACTGTTCAAAATATTGTGTAGAAAATCAAAAAAGTAGCTTTATAGAATCCCCATACATTTTCTCCTATATACCCTTGCAAAATGCTAAACCAAAATTATTTGCTTAGTAAAACACAACGCAATGTCAAATTGACAGAAAAACAATAAGGGAGTATTTTTTAAGAAATTATTTACATTTTTAAAATGTAGTGTAAAATTGTTCTGGTGCAACTGCCACTGCAGGGCATATGTATATATTTTTAAACCTTATATAAACCATGAACTTATCAAGACTTTGCGCCTTTACTGTTATGACTACATAATAATTATTTTTAATATTTATTTTACAGACAGCAAGTTATTTGGACGAAACGAGCGCTGCAGAGCAAGGCAAACTTGTCCAATATCCTAACTACCAGTCAAAGTTGAAAATATTTTCTTTTTTAGATAATTATTCTTATCTATAGCTAATATAATATATTATTATAAAATTCTTCTCTTTTTTTAAAGTTTAATGAACAGTAGTAATAATATTGGGAATTTACGCTACTAATTTACATTGAGAATAAATCCGTCATCCATAATCATTAAAGTTGTAATAATATTTAATGCTTTTTTAAATCACGACTAAAGTATTCTTCGTTGAGGCAATCATAAATGTCGGTATACATATGTAACAACGTAACCTTTGTTGATGAACAGGCAACCAGCATTAGTTAAGAATTGCATAGTCATAAGTACATCTGGATTATTTGATGGCTTAATTGGCATAAAAGGTATTCGTGGCTTTTTCTAAAATTATAGCGTTATTTACCAACAGCAACAGGAAATGCCATCAATTTTAATTACCAACTAACTACAGTGAAAAGAAGGCTAAACAAGAGTAAATTAGTTTAATTATTGAACAGTCAGCATTTTTTTAACCATTTTCAAGATATTCACAGTAGTGGATCGCATGCAAGCACTATGTTTCATCTGCGATTTTAAAGCTTATCGTATCGTACACCAACCTTTTGGTTTGCTTATCAGGATATTAACTAATCAAATTACCAGAACAAAATCTCAGAAAAAAATCAGTACGTTATTATTAACTATTCATTAAATGTATTGTCATACACAAAAGAAAACAAAATAATCCACTACTGAACAAACTAGGAATACACTGCGTTCGTGCGTGCGTGCGAGCGAGAGACAGTGAGAGAGAAGCAGCAAACAAACGTGATAATTTTTTTTACATTGAATAATTACAATATTTTAACTATCCTTATAATTACATATATATTTTCGGCAATTTTTTTCTATCATTATGATCCCTTGCACACGCACCTGAGACCTGGCTGAGCTTTTAAAATCTAGCAACTAAGAAACGACTTGTTCGACATCGACGAAGACATTTTTAACGATTTTTGTAAGCGAATTCTTGGAAACGTTTTTAG
>JAHZMV010001768.1:0-13732 GCA_027743765.1 Coecobrya sp. COE2
TTCAGAAAGGTCCTTAATTTGTGCCTCAAGCTCCAGCAAAACCTCGTTCAATTCCGTAAGTGACAGCTCGTTCAGTTCTACAAAATATGTTGTGCACACATACAAGAAGAGAAAATTAGGGTAAAAGTTATCGTCCAAAATGGTATGAAATGTAAACAAATATTTTTTGAGAAGGTTATTTCCTTCTTGTCGCGAAAAAAACTCTGCAGATCCTTGAGTTATAAACAAAAAAACGGTAAATAGGCCATGTCACAGAAGACGGTGGAGATGAAAAAAACCCAAGGAAAGTAAAAGTAGAGAAAGCAAGGAATGATTGCATTATATCTATGAATACATTAACTCTTACGAAGAACTACAGTTGTTTATATGCTAACGGCGACAGTTA
This sequence comes from Coecobrya sp. COE2, assembly GCA_027743765.1. Taxonomy (NCBI): domain Eukaryota; kingdom Metazoa; phylum Arthropoda; class Collembola; order Entomobryomorpha; family Entomobryidae; genus Coecobrya; species Coecobrya sp. COE2. Next base: position 386 of record JAHZMV010001768.1, read on the forward strand.
TGAATTTCTGTCATCTTTTAGCATTATCATTTTCTTCCATTCTTCACAGTTTGTTTGTTTTTCATTTTTCGCTTCAAGGAAGGAAAAACGCAGGTAAAGATAAATTTGCTCAAACTTCTGCTTGTTTACATTTTGAACACAATGGTGTCTTTGGGGGAAGGAAAACATTGTAACGGAACAATTATACTAGACATGATAATATATAGAGCTTACGCACACAGCAGCAGAATGACATTAAAATTGGGTCGAAAATGGTGCGAGGTGTTAGGTATTACATTATCGAAGAATTGAATGGAGAGAGAGATAGTAATGGTTACGTAAAAGTACAGGAAAGAGCATCTCAAACGATGTGGGTTGTTGGCAGATATATATTCTCAAAAACCACAAAATATATAAATTCAGGAGACGATTCAACTTGAGGAGAAAACTGCTGGAGATTGAAGTACACACACACTCGTGTTGTGGCAATGGCAAAATGAGGAAGCTCCTGTCAGTAGAAAATTTATGTTGATGTTGGTATAATAATAATGGAAAAGGGAAATATCTCCTGATAGGCTATTTTATATTGTACATTTAAGATGAAAATTTTATTTAAGTAGGTTGGAAGGGAAGAAGGAGAAAAGGGAGAAAAAATTTCACGGGAAAGGAGAGAAGGCCAAGTGGAGCGCAGAAGATCCGAATAAATTTCTAAATTTCATTCTTATCGAACAACTAAATACAATATATAAACTCATGTGTATAAACTCATATAATGCAAATAATATATACAACTATACCGAGGATCACTTGTGTCTATTTTTTCGACTATTACGCAATGGTGCATATTATATAAAGTAGGTACAACACGGATAAGGATATTTTTTGCAAAAAACCAATAGGAATCTGCGTTCGTTGCGAAGTTAAATTGAAGATAAAGCGAGTAGAAGAAAAAGGGAAATTGGTCAATTACTTTCTTGATAGAATGGAGCTGAGCAGTGCTTTCCCTTTTCACATCGTTCCTGACAGTTGCACGCTCCTGATTCATCGCAGCAGCATTCAGATGCTGGGGAGTCCTAGAGAAACGTGTAAGAAACATGACATTAGGTAATGTATTTTCATCTTTTTGTGCCAGATCGTAAGCACTCAACTCTCTGCTTTTCTACATCATTTACTTTCCCACACACTGCTAAACACACAAACGCCTTGTGTGCCTCGAGTATTTATTTTTTTGTCAGGAAATCATTTTCTTGGTTGGCCAAGACACGTACTTCTTTACAAAATGATTCGATAATTTACTTCTACAGTATATTGAGCTGCAGTGTATTTATCAAGAATCAAGAATAATTTCATTACACAACTCTTCGTGGTGAATAGAGTCATTTCAGTAATTTACAATTTTATTGAAATCATACAAATTCATCGTAAATGATGTATAGAGAGATGTTCTCCTGTTTTTTATCATCAGGGCAGTGATTTTGTTAAGATTTTCTACACTAATGACAAATTGAGAAAATACTTTGATCGGCAAAAAAGAAATCTTCATATATTTGAAGGAATATATGTTACGAAACCAACTTACTTGCATAATGAAATCGATTTCTTTGATCACTTCGTCGGCTGTAGGTGGTTCAGGTTCTGTGTCGTGACTTCTGCCAAGTATTAACGAGTGCATATCCAAATCACTGGCTACCGCTTCATCTTCATCACTCAGACTCGTATACTCCTCCTCCTCTGCTTTCACCTGAAATCAGCAATTATTTAGGATCAAAATTGGTGGTTTCCCGTGTTTTCATTCCTAATGCTTACATAACATCTTAAGATGGTATTTTTACTGCCAACTATTTCTATGCTCCCAATTATCGGGTAGTTAGTTTGAATGCCTGACATTGCAAAAGGTCAACCATATTTAATTTACATAAAATTTGTGTGCGTAATTATATGTTGGAATTGTACGAACAAAAAAGTCGTAATTATATACATTAAGTACAGTGGAGTATGCCAAGTTAACTATATAAATATAGTCGGGCTTACTTGCTTTCAAATGTAAATAGCTTACATAAATGCGCTCCATATGGTCTAGGTTTTTACCAGCATGCCATCCTTAATAAATAATGCCATACTCTATTAGTTCCCGTCGTCAATTTATAAAATATAAATGTATTGAACACAGGTGTATGTTTGTCTACGCCTGTAGTTTAGTTTTAGTTTCCCCCAACATTCTTCCCTGTCCCTGTTCAAACGCCATACAATATCAGACATGATGTGAGTAGTACAAAAATCAATCACAGTAGGAAAGTGATTGTGACATGGTTATTGCAAAGGGAAAGCTGATTTTTTATGTATTGCTCGTAAATGTCATAAAATGTCATTTACAACATAAACACATACGGTTTTCCCCAGAATGTTGCATGCGACAGTAGAAAAATTATAGCCATGTGAAGAAAAAAGTTACAAAAATGAGTCACAATCACTGTCACAAACTGATTTTTTATCCCTAGTGTCTTCCCTTTTTTGATGAAGATCGACACGACCCTGAGAAAAGTCGCTGGAAGTAGAGCGTATCGAAAAATGATAGCTGACAATAAACCGTGATTGAAAGAGAACACCTACTACATATCGTGACCATCAAATCATGAATTGGTAAACTAACTCTTTTATGAGTTATTACAAAGAAGGTCTTAAAAATCTGTTGGCTATATTTAGTATTTTATTATTTTATCCCTGAAAAAAATTGGAACTCGATTGAAAGAGCATTTATGATGAAAGTAGAATCTTGAAAAATATTGTGTAAAATCTACCTTAGAAATCTTAGGATAGGATTTATGAATGACATTTACTTATACATTATATCCTATTCAAGATTGATAGTACTTCGTTCAGGAAACTAGTGGGCCATATCGTGTCAGATATCTAGTCATGCAAGAATTGTTTCTCTCAAGGTCACCAACATTAGTTAAGAATAAACGGGGTACTTTTTTGTAGAAACTATAATGAACTGATTACTATATACTCACTTGTATTAAGGGGTTGTACACTCATTTTAACTATTTATTGCATATCTTCGTGTCATTTCTCACGGAAAAATAATTTTCAGCTTTGCCTTACTGGAATTTGAGTTGGGATAGATTTCAAGAAAACTCTGGTATAGTATTTCAAACAATAAAGAGCTCCTAAAGCTATTCGACGTTTAATAATTCAATACGTTTCCAGTGAAAACAATCGATTTACGTGGGTAGGTGAACCGAAACTCGGACACGGATCTTGGAATGCGGATGGATACTTCTATTTGCTACTATATTTGTTCAATTGTTTTTTCTTTATTCGTTGACTATTGATATAGTTAAGAGTGGATTTAACTATTAGGTATGTATAATATGTGTATATACAATATAGATCATAGCGTGCTGCTCATTGTAGTTTCGTGATCTCGAAAGCCAGTCATCGGGACATTTATCAAGAGAAAATATTTTTCTTTTCCTTGATTATCTCTAATCCGATGAAATTCTTTTCATGCTACACGAAAGTAAACGCTCAAGAAACCAAGTCAGGCAAGGCAGTTAAAAGCAGTTAATGCGTTGTATCCTTTTGATTTATTTTATCCAAGTCGACTTGTGCTTTTCATACGTACGTTCAACATTGTATAATTTATCTTGTTACTTATCTTTGCTTTGAGAAACAAGAAATTAATCATTTTCAAGAAATGAGATGTATTGGGGTGTGCTGAAAAGCTTATCTGATGAAATTTATATTTCGACGGATATGAATTAGCTTGTTTAAAAGTACTACGTGACATGATAAAGTGAGTTTTAATATTTTGTGGAAAGGTAGAAACTTGAAACTTGTTCATAATAGAAAATAGAATTTAAATTGCACCTTAGACATTAGTGAACACATGATTACTATGAAACAGGGTATTTAAATTGATTATCCTATGTAAACGATTTCTAAATGACGGTTGCTGCTAATTTACTACATTGATTTATTATACAGTCAAATTTGCACCATATATTTACCGTAAAATACCGATTGATATGTTCGTTAGCAGGGGTATATTTAATATGTACTCTAGTATTGAATAAACCTTTCAGTTGTTCAAAATTGCTTGCTATACGTTATTCATTCATTCATTTACAACGAAAGGTGATATTTTCATTTCACATATTGCCAATTGCCATTTAAGTTTCCTTGTAACAAATGTACATCCTTATCGTCCAATTTGTATACAATTGTATCAGTATAGCTAATAGCTTAGAAAATTATTGGATCTTTTCATAGATTTTCTAGAAGCATTTTCATTTTCGCTAAAACACTTGCGTTTGTACATAAGAGATAAAAATCGTTTATTTCTAGTTTACTGAATCGTTATGCAAATCTAGACGTAGATGAATTGGCGCAAAGCATTTGAATTGAAAACAACCTTCGGAAAGCAAAAGCTCATTTGATGGATTTGTCATTCAAGTGACCTTTTATGTAATCTGTTTGCGAAATACAATACGAAATAGAATTTGAGCCCAATAAACTTTTTGAAAACATTTTGTAATGTATCAAGCGACAGCGTAAATATCTTTGTATCTCAAATTACTTCGATCATCATCGAGTTGTTGAATGAAACAAAAACATTTAGCAAGAAACAAGAGAACTTATATGAACGAACCTAATCGGATTGTAATTTGACACCGTGAAAAGCGTATGCATCCATCGGTTCGTTAATTTAACGAGGGATTACAATAATTACATGCAGTCCCATGGGCTAGCAATAAGACGAATTCAAAACTGACTAAACAGAATTGATTTTCATGTTTCGTGTACTAACTAAGTCACGCTGACTGACTGCACAGTGGATCTGAATGGATGTTTCACGAGACAAAATACAAGTAGAAAAAAAATTAAGTAAAAGTTTCATTCAACGGAAGAAATGAAATGGAAGCAAGAAGCAATTGCGCAAGAAAAGTCAAGTAAATGCTTTCTCGGAAATTGCTGAAAACATTGCCATGATTAAGCCGGCTCGAATAACAGTGAAACAAACAAAAACGACACTCCTTTTGTTATAAAAGAGTACAGACAGCATCTGTCTCCTTGTATATTGCTCAAGTTGCTATAATATGTAGGCTGAAGTTTTCTGGTGGAATCTCTTCCGCATCCGATAACACATTGCCCTGCTCTCCCTATCAGAACCCAAGCCCAAGCAAGCAAAGTCTTCTGGAAATAATCGAAAGACGACGGCATATGATACAGATTACTTTTTCGCCTTTCATTAAGGCTAAACCTGGAAGTAATTCTACGCAGGATTTTTAATCCTTAATTAATTACGATATTGTTGTGTATTTGCTTTCATTCTTGTTTTGTTTCTAGTTTGCTTTGCTTCAAGTTTTAAAACATATTGCGAAAAGTAGGTCAGTGAGTGTTTTTTATTAAAACCCGTAACTCGTAATAAAATTATGAACAATAAAGGTTGTACATGGCTCTGACTTGATATTATAGTCTTTACAGAGGAAGCTTTTGTGTGATGAATTGACCGAAAGGGATTCCGGCTGTTTACAAGTTACGGGAAATAATAATTGTTTTACTTTCTGATTAACCCGTTTCCTCTTCGAATAACTTTTGGTTAAAACATTATCTCAGCTACTGCTACTAATTTATACTACGCATTTAGTTCTAACAAAAGTTTTAATTATTTTTACGTATATACATTACGTATATTATATAATTATCCCGAGATTATCAACGCCGTATGTTACTCGAAGCAAAATTTTCCGTACGGTCGACAAAGCACTATCTGTGGCTTATAGTGCATCAAACTCATAATCATCAGTAGCTTTCCTTTGGATTTGTTCTTACAAAGCCGAAAAATAAAGGGAAATATTCCCAGGTTTCGCATCCTTGTTTACCCTTCATGATTCTCAAATAGGTTGTTACTTTTGTTTATGTTGGACCGTTCCAAGAAAAACGCCAACGCACTGTTTCTATTCTCTCTCTTTTGTACAGAGTTGTACATTGTACAGTAAACACAGTGCAAATTTGGTTCTTGTACACTTCTTGTTTTTTCTCAGTAGCACACCTTTCTCTTCACTTTCTACAAAATATTTTAACCTTTTGTATGTTGTGCACGAATGGATCCCCCAGGGAGCACATGGTACAGTGTATGTATTTGTAAGAAAAGGCGAAAAGCATCATAGGTCGAGTCGTACAAACACCCATTCAATTCATGCAGCATCCTTCACTAATGTCACTATAAATTGAAATTTCATGCGATAACACTGCAGAAAACCTGGTTTATTACAGTATTTATGGTAAAGTATGGTATACTTTGCTGCATAAATATACGAAAACCAACAGAATATTGCTAACTACTGCTGAGCAAGTAGTTTTTCGGGGAAAACATCTTCCTGAAACATTTCTGCTTTTGAATTCATACTTTTCCTATTCCGGAAGTACCTACTACTTTATAAACAAGGTATGTACATGTTGCAATAATCCGCACGTTTTCTTTACATATATGTACAATTTGTATAAATATTCGATTTCAAAGCAATATAAAGTTTCTGAAAACAAATCAGAACCCATCTCACATGACACAAAAAAAGTTTTGTACAAATTTTCATTTCTGTATATACTTTCTCTTTATTATTATAAACCTATTTGATATTGTAGAAAACTACATTTCTGTGGTTTGGACGTGATATACGAACAGAAGTAGACTTTATTTTCTACCAAATTTTTGCTATCTAGCAATCCCTATAGATTTACCCGATTTGTCAGGAAAAATGCTGCCAAAAAACGATTTTTAAAATACAATTCTCCCGTTACAGCGTATCTATTGAATCGAGCACAGAGTTTCCTTGTTTCGTTTTCTTGTTTATCCATAGTCTATATACCAGCCATGTAATTGAAGAAGGAGTTTTTATTTACTTTGTCGTTGTTCTCGGAGGATAAGCTTATATAAGAAGGACAGAATGATATATATTTTTTGCAGAGAGATGTCCCATTCTCCCATTGCTGTCTTGTGTTTTACCACACTTACTTATGGACTGACTGGCTTGAAAGATTTTCTTTCTCTTTGCTGAAATGAAGTGAGAATAATCTACTGCTGAACAATGTGTATGGGAAAGTGAAGTTCATATTTTTCCAGTTGGTCTTTTCTAGTAACTAGAGAGAGAATGGTTTTCCAACAAAAATCAACCAACCCTTTTTAAGACTGTGTGCGGAAAAACGGTAGACTTTTGGAACACATGAAAATAGTCCAGAATAGGCTGTACAACGATGTGACATAACCATACAATCAGGCGTTTACCGACTAAATTTTATATGGCTGTTGACACTCTTCCTTTCAGCATATATCGGTAGTGAAAAATGTAAAAACCCTTGTGCAAATTACNTGTGCGGAAAAACGGTAGACTTTTGGAACACATGAAAATAGTCCAGAATAGGCTGTACAACGATGTGACATAACCATACAATCAGGCGTTTACCGACTAAATTTTATATGGCTGTTGACACTCTTCCTTTCAGCATACATCGGTAGTGAAAAATGTAAAAAGACTTGTGCAAATTACGTTGGTTCGTTCAACTTATAGGAAGAGAGAGAAAATTGTACTTTCACTGGGTAAACTTGCCATACAACGAGAGTTCATGTCCTTTTGTACCCTACGTTTTATGTATGCATGCCATTAAGCCACATGCTGGCATCATACCCATCAAGATTGAGTTTTGCATGGCAATGAAGTAAAAGAATAGAAAAGTAATGATGATATCAAAATGGCACATGGTGCTATCTCAGTTGGAGTCGTTTTACATTTTCTCCTCTTAATTATGCTTATTATATGCCACATTTTTACTATAGATATATTTTCACAGGATGATTGTAAATTCACAGAACGTTCAGCCCATTTATATACGCAATTGTACAGATGCTGTTTCTAACCAGTTTTGTCAATTGATCCGCAGAAAGTGAAATATATCGTGAAAGTCAACGTACTGGAAAAGCTTTCACCAAAAATGTTTCATATTTATTGCCTTCTCGTTCCCGTACTTTTGAATGTAGAAACAGAGGCAGATAATCGAACCAAGAATATATATTTTTTCGGTGACTCTGCAAGGCTTTCAACAACTGCCGTATTGTGTAGCGCGCACTTTTTATTCCTTTGCTTTGAAGTTGTGCTCTGTTCTGTTCTTTGACACAAATGGAACATGGAGCTGTGGTGCTAAAAACGTACGTAATGGGTAAAGTTTTTGCAAAAAATGTTCGTAAAGTAAATACTTTTATAATAATAACTTTTTCATCTACGACAGCATTGCCTGAGTATATACATACAAAGCGCTAAAAGAGAACCGCATTTCGGGTACTTTCTCCAACACCGTGTTCTGGTTCTCTGTATAGAATATATACTTGTTTCCCTTTATAAGCCGCAAATGCTGCGGTTGAAAAGATGATAGTGGTAGGAACGGTGGAGAAAAAGCTTCATCTTCAAACAGATTCTGCAAGGATTACAAAATAGTCTGGGATCTACGTAATACCACTGCATTGTTTACTCCAAAAAATAGTAAACACTGTATAATGGAATGGCATTATTAAAGCGCTTCATTTTCTGCCATTTCAGCTGCTTTCTTCACTATTTTGTCTAGATGTACATAGGAGCTAATTGCTTTCATGTACATTCTGCCACACGATCACCTACCACCGACTACTTTTTAGAAAGTGGTTTCTTCACCAAAGAACATCCGCAACAACGCGAGCTGTCGCTTTGAAGATTTTAGTTTCTCGCATTGGTCTTAAATATGAATACACACTAGTGTAATGTGAATGCAATCAGTCTTCACGTTTGAGCTTGGTTTAGAACATTTCATCTTAAAACTTTTCCTTCATCTCCATTTGTTTTAATCCCAGCATTAAGCAAAAACTTTGCTCAAGCAACTGCTCAATTCATACAACATTTGAATCGCGTCAGGAAATTCACGAATTACGTTCACACCTTTCCCCTCAGATGTAACCTAGATGAAACTTTATTGACATTGGAAACTGTTCCTTAAAAGTAAAAAGGCCGTTCTTTTGCTTACAATACGCACTCGAGTTTCAAACTCATAACAACATTTTGATTCTGATGACAAAAAGTATCTGGACTTAATGCCATGTTCGACCTTACAAGTAAAATATAATAATGAAGCGGAAGAAATAATATGCCGGATATAGTCAATGTTACATAATATAGGTAATCATCATGTTATTGTTCTAAACGATCCCTGGTGTTTCTCAGTGAATAAGAAAAACTTTTCATTTTTCAACTTCCCAACAGAATGTAGCGGAAGAAATGACACAAGTGGGTATTCTTTCATTATCACCATCTACGATGTAGGAAAAAGTTTTGTAAAACCTGGGTAAAATGAGACATTAGTCTCGGTTAACGATCACCGCTGACCCAAAGAGAAAGTTTAAGTGTGAACCTTTACTTTACGCCACATGCCAACATGAAAGAAGATCAATTATCTACAAAGGATTGTTATAGCCTTGCAAAGGGTGCTATTGATAGTTGTACATATTTACGCTTGTACCTAACACGTTAACGTGGAAAGTGTAAGTAAAAATTATATAGGATTGCATTGGCTCAAGAAAACTGATTGTAACGGGCTACGTGAAATACTTTCCCTTCCCACTTTAGGTTACGTAATAAACAGTAGATTTACAGACTAAAAACTTGGTCGATGAAAATGTACCACCCACCAGTAGAACAGGATCATTGTGCACTAATATCATCCTGCTGATTATTGTCTATAACGACCCAAAGCAATTTTAAGATCTTCCTTTCAAGAAAATAATTTTCTTCTTTGACTCGAAGTGACACGGCAGCAGTTTATTTAATAGGCATTCTAACAACCAAAGTTTCTTATCTGTGTGATCAGTATCATATCCATACCAAGAGAAATATCTCACTATAATCACCTATAACTCTTTACATGTAGTAAATGTATTTCATTCAACCAACCTTCTCTCTTGCAACCAACTGTAAAAAATTATGCTTTATTATTATCTACGGGAAAGGTTGCAGGTAAGACGTAAGATCACTTATTGAAGTCGGTAATACGGATAGCAAGGATGAAAAGAAAAGGGAGTTAGATTATTATGGAGCGCGCAACCAATATCTAAACAGATAACACTCATCTCTTCGTCTCCACCACATTTTATTCGGGTAGTGGGTACCAGAGTACCTTAAAATTGCGAGCAGCTCATTTTCTCCCTTATTATATCTTTCCTCTTAGCTGTCGTGTAGGGATGCGCTTTGAAGAACGCATAAATAGGTAGATCCCTTTCTCTAGAACGATTCGTCCTAGATGCGGTGATGCGTAGGTAAGCTGTACTTTATTGAATAGAGAGTGTATAACAGCAATTTTAGTAGGTTGGTATATAAAGATATACTGCTCTCATGGTTTTTTTCTCCTTCTTCTTGATAACCCTTTCAAGTGGGATGGTCCACATTGAGACACATATTTTCCACAATCATTTACTCCTTGTCACCCAAACCCAGAGTCTACGATGGAGGAAAATGGATCTCAAAAAACATTAGCGTTTTTCTCTTTCTCTCTAAATCAGTCCCTTTTAAGAAATCTATATTCATGATGAGGATGATAATAATATAATAAAAGCACTAGAACACGTATAATGAAACTACTGTATTCATATCTGGTATAGTCAGGGTATACGAGGAAATTTCACCTTGACTTGGTTAGACATTTTTGGCACAAAAATATATTTCATTTGGGTCCTTGCTTTCCCTGGGTAATTCATCCATCTTTTCCCCATTTCCTTTCACTTGTCGTTGTCTTTCTTCCTACACATCCTGTCGCCTCGTTGTTCGTCTGCTTTGAGGAAGTCAGCATATAGGCAAGGTAGAGTTGATAAAAGAGAGGGAAAGAGGGAGAGATCAAGTGAAACAAGTCAAAGAGGTGAAGGAGGTATGCTTGTTGGTTGTAACATGAAAGGAGACCGTACATCTCTTTCTATCTCGCGCAACCCAACTTTCTAATGAAAACCAGAAATTCTAATGTGGTATATAAAGGTTCTATATGGCGTTATCAGTTGTATAAGTGTTTTTGGTGTTCTATGGGGTATGTACTTACATGTGTATGTATCCTCATTATTTTGTGAGTAAAACAACGTCAGCAGAATAATGTACGTAACACTGACACACACAAAATGGATGGTCTATTGGTTCTGATTAGGGCAAAAAGTTATACAATGCAACATGCCTAGTTTACTACAAACATCTGCAACATTGCTCGGTGGCATTGTGCAAAAAGTTGTCTCAAAAGGAAAACTCCCAAACAGGGTAGCTGGAAAAGTTGGAGAAAAAGTTGTTGTTTTTTCTGAAAGCTTGCTTTTAATATTGTGTATAACATGTACTTGGATAGATTGGATTATCCTCTTTTGCCGACAACCAAGCATGTGAATGGAATACATTGTGCATGGCATCTATTATTATGTACCGAGGAGGAATGAGAATATAAAAGATTATGATTTTTTCATTACACTGTCAAACCAGACCGGCTGCCAGTGTGACCTTAAGTACATATTACTACATTAAATTTGGCATTGTATACATTTCTGCCCTTGTTTGGAATGTCTACAGATTTTAATTTGTCTACCCTAATTGGAATACATGAGGAATAGGTAAACAAAACCAAAAGTATGTTTACTTTGCGTTCACTTCATTTCAGATACAGCTCTACGCGGTGAATATTATACAGCGTAATTTACAATACAAACTGTTTTGTTAAATGCATAGTGTAGGAAAACGTAAATATTTAACTGCTTTCAGGAAGAGGACTGCTTTACATCCATCTGGGAGATCTCTCAGTAAAGCTAAATGATTGGAGTGCTTGTTTGGAAAAGCCATGAGCTTTTACAATCCATCCATTTACATTAACAAGCATGTTCAGTTTTTTCGACGACAGTACTATCATCATTCCTCTTCGTTAACTTTTAAAACAGATATATTGTCGACCCAAGACAAGGCGCTGTGCTGTTCAGCGAGGTGAAATGGAAAAATTAAATAGCCTGGAAAATAGGTAAATTAGGTATGCTTTCCAGTGTATTATGCGCCTTCCGTTTTAACTTAATGTAAAGTTAAAACCGGATCAGCACAAGATGGAAGTTTTTATCCTTGTATTTAGGGTTTTTGGATAAATCTTTCACGTCTTAGACAAATAATGTATTTAGCTTGTCTCTTACAGCCTAAAACTAGTATAAGAGAATTTACAATGAAACTGGATACATGTCACTCGACTTCGTGAGTGGTGTCGAGCCAAGAATGAAATTGGTTTCTGGTTTTCTTTTCTATTCTAGACATCCTTGTATGCGGTACACATACGTACAATATAGTATAAACTAGAAAACAGGCTGTCAATGCGACAGTGCGGTTTAATTGGAGCTTGTCACTTGAGACCAATATTCATGAATTCTCAATTATCTACCAACATTTTGTTCCCCAGAAAGGCAGTCGGTTGGTCTAACGAAACATTCATGTTTTCTTCAATGTCATGGTTTGTGTCAGGGGCTTTTTGTAACGAAAACACAATATAATAGTATACATCTATGCACACCTAAGTGTGTTATTACAATTTGCAACAGCAACCACATAACGTATGGGACATTACTTTTGTCTTCACAGTCAATATAGGTAGATGAATAGCAAACAGAGTGGAAAGTAACTTCCTAGAAAATCAATGTAGAGGAATAGGTGGTATATATACATGGTTGGAGTGACAGGCTGGATAATGTCTCCAAAATGTACGTTTTAATTTTTGTTTGTCAGACAGCTGCCAAAGTAAATCGTGCAGGTGCATGCAATAAAATGATAGGAGGAATACATGAAAGGATAAAGTAACTCAATTAATCGAGTCCTATTTTCACTTATAACTGGAATTTTCATTTCGTGTCTGCTTGAAATGAGATTGACTGACGTTAGTAAGTCTTATGTATGCTGATAGATACAAAAAAAACGTCTATAAAGATTTCCTTTATTGGGCATTATTGGTAATGACATTGAGCACATATTCTGAATGAATGAAGATTAGATAGCTTAATACATTACATCCATAAAAGTGCAATAAATTGGAAATAATCATAAGTACGTTGTTTAAGTATTGAATACATGGCTGGTAGAGCAATTATATTGCTTTGGGTTGTAAAAATCCTAGTTTTATCCAACATTTTACAATCAGCCACAATTGCCTTGATTCCGTTTATATGAAAGGCGTTAAAGAGAAAATTGAAGTTGTAAAATCCATGTGTTACGTTGCATAATAGCCCACATGTACTTTCTCAAGGAAATCTTTTGCACGGTATTGGTATATTCACTTTTGTATAACATACCTAAT
>JAHZMV010001769.1:0-16539 GCA_027743765.1 Coecobrya sp. COE2
CCACAATTATTGAATAGCCTATAGAAATAAAAGTATTACAAGATGGATGCGTGTTCTGAAGGGGATGTTTTTTTATTTAGCTGGGGCGCATGGATGGGGGTCTAAAATAAAGATGATGATTGATGTGTAGCCAATACATATTTGCATACAATTATTATTATTATTATCCACACACTGAAAAATTAAAATGGAGACAATTTATAATCCTTTGTGTGTTTTGCTTCTAACTGTGCAGCACGTTTAAATAACCGTGTTTTATAATCTATTAACTCTTGAACAATTAGAATTCAAAATGAATTTAAATACAAGGTGCTTATTATGCTTACCTTGCCATCAATAATATCAATTCTACCACACTTTCAAAAAAATGATCAATATAAACAGTAAACATATGAATTATAATAACTCACAAAAATGAATTTTAATGAATATATTTAGATTTGATTATGGTTAGTGGAGGGTGAATTTAAAAAAAAAACAAATAAGAAAGTATTAATTTAATTTAAGAAAATTATTCAATTTTCGCCTAAATATAAAGACAAAATATATTATGGAGTAAAATGAATTAACCTACAATCCTAACGGTTGAAGAATGCACACGAAGAGCAATAAATTGAAATAGTGTGGTTTACGGTAAATACAGTAGCGGCATGTTGTGTTTTTGTTATGGTATATTATTGCAAGAAGAAAATTATATATGTGATTTGCTTTGAACAAATGAACAAAATCGACTGACATGGCAACATTTTTTTTATAAAGTATCCATATCGAACCCAGTAGTCTCGCTTGATTACTGATTACTGCATCGTTGGTGCATTTCATATACTTTGTTGCACAGACAAAAAAGTAAGTAAACTGTTATGTTCTAGAAGATGAAATTGGAATGCATGGCTGACTATATGAAACGGATTTTTTGAAGTTTTTAAATTGATGAAAACGGTATCAAATGCGCAAATTCTTTTTCTATTCAATTAAATTCTTACAAGGATTTTTACAAGATGAAACGCACACACTCAAATGCATAGTTTCAAACTGCATATATTCCTTTATTGATTTCACTTGAGAAGCAATTTAAGTGCACTTTAAAAAATGATTTTTTTGTTAACGGGATTTCTTGAAATGCTTACATAATCACACACTCTATACTTATGTGCAATTGCACATTTATCGCTGCTTGAACAAAAAAAGTAAACATTGATCAGATCTCCTCAGACAATCTTAGTCACGTGGCGTCTCCAACCCTCCTGTCGTCTAATTTTGGTCAATGAAACATATTTATATATAAAAAGTGCATTGAAATATCCATAATAAATTCTGCAATTTAGATTGACCATCCGGGATTGACTCGGGCGCAGACAGATTGAAAAGGTCGTTCCTACTCTGTCGTTATTTTTTTTATACAATGTTCAATGTCCTGTTAACTAACATATTATAGCTTCGTTTTTTGATGATGATGTAGATACTCAACTGGCCATCGAACTCATTTCAATACTTCAAAAAATACTATTATCCTTTTTTTATATGTGTTCACTCGTCTTTTAACTAACTGATCAGAGAGAGATACTATATAGCTGTACAACGAGTACAGAGTAAACATGATGACCAAGACCATAAATAAAAAGCGTTTTGTTTTAGGATTTTTTAGCACTTTTGCTCCTCTCATCATTACTCATCGCGAAATGTATATTACTTTCCTGTCCACTGCTTTTACTTTGGCCATATAATAAAAAACTCTTTTCAGCAGTTTTGTATTTCAGAGTGGCGAGCATATATGCGTTTTTTCCAAGTTGTGATGGTGATGGTGGCGGTGGCAAAAACCGGTCATATTATTATCATGGTCAACTCTTCTCGTTGAGCACCAGAAGTGCTCCTGGCTTTACTTTTTTTTTCTTTCTCGTCATCATATCATGGTCATCAGTCAGATGGGATTCCTTAATGGCCCATCAGCAGAAATACTGCAACAAGAACGTAGCAGCCAACTCATTTTAGCAAAACTTTTTCCTTCACACCTTCCACATAAACTACAGAAAACAGAGTAGTAACAATATCAAAACTGACACACACGTGAAGAAAAATTGGACGGTTCAAAAAAAAATTACTGGCTTCTATATAGGAACAAGGAGAGTTAACGGTAAATGCGTTGCTCATTGTTTTTGCTTGTACAACAACCGTTGTATACATTTATATCATTGTTGTTTATAATTGCATATAAAATATATTGGAGATGTAGTGAAAAATAATGAGGATGACTGGTTGAATGGAATAAAGCCTTGGGGTAATGTTCTACACGTTGTATAAAATGTTATTGTAATTACTGCTTTATTAAGTAGTACGCACCGAATTTTCAAAGTATGAACAAATTTACACGGTAATTAAGAAAATGTTGGTATGACAACGTCAGATTTTTCTTTAACGACCGCATAGAAACCAGTGGGCTTTAATTAATTTTTTGTAAACCATGTTAATCTCTCTGGATTTCCTAATTTTCACGCGATAAATGGTGAAAAGGTGTCATTTTGGATAATCAAGTGTGTAATTTTTTGAAACAGTATTTTGACTTTCATTTTACTTTACTAAAAATGATTAGCCATTTTTTGCTGAGATGAATAAAGCTATTCCGCCACTTCGGCGTGTGTTTTGTACGTAAGAGGTAAGTTTGTACAATGAAACGGTTTATAATGCACAGGGTATTTTATTATAAGAGCACATGTGTTGCAGTTTTGTTGTTATTTTATTGGATTGCCAAAACCGTAATAAAAAGTTGTTGAAACGGTTCTTTCTGTTGTTCATTGAGTCGAGTACGGCAAAGGATTCTTTCTTTTTTTTCATTTTATTCAGTTGTCCGTCCTTCTCTGTAATTTTCTTTGTGAGAAATTGCACCAATTTTTTTTATATAATATATTTTTCGTGCTATTTAGGTAGGATTGCTTCATACACACAAGCAACATCACGATGCTAATGTTTATATAGTAGCCCGACTACCTGTTTGTTCTGATGAATAGTACACCTGTTGCAAATGTACCTTCAACTTTTACGTTTTTTTATATAGCAGGGCAGGATGTTCAAGTCAGTTACATCATCTTTACGTCAGTTGAGTTGAAACCGGAAACAGATAATGGTTTACTCGCTTTAGGTTTTTTGAATAATTTTATTTGCTGTATTTCTAAAATGAGATCAGGAACAGAAGGCATGGCTTTTCAACGATTCTGCCAAAAATTTCATTATTTTTCAACCTTTGGACACGCGTGTGATCGTTGATATATTTCTTGGCTTTATATTGGTTTTCTGCAAGGAAACAATGGTTTCTTGACAATTTAGAAAAAATTGAAATAATAATTGTGGTTTTATGTAGTGGTTAATATGATGATGGCGAAAGTGACAGAAGGCAACTTTTCTCTGCCTATATATTTTTTTATTATCTAGAATGCAGACTGGTTCTCCTTCTCTGAACTGTACATATACTGCTCTGCTACTGCACTTAACATAATCATCCTTCTATTTCATTCTGTAATTACGAAAAAGGCATGTTCCCCATCTTCAGTAGCAGCAGCAGAAAGAAACGGGATACACACGGGCTTCTCAGAATACAAATGACCTCGTCGATGTAGTAACAGAGTCATTTTTTTTACAGAAGCCTCCCAAGTTTTAATTTGAATTGTAACTTTTCCACTGTCTCAATCTCAATAATTGTTTTACAAGAAGAGAAGGAGGGAGGAAAATAGAAAGCAAAGTAAAAAAAATATTGCGTTACAACAAATTCATTGTGACATTCAAGCAGACAAGCGGTCAATTAGATTCATACAATTCATTGATCCCGTTTCAAAGACTAACTTATAACATAAATACTGTATATTAGCCAACA
Organism: Coecobrya sp. COE2; assembly: GCA_027743765.1. Lineage (NCBI taxonomy): Eukaryota > Metazoa > Arthropoda > Collembola > Entomobryomorpha > Entomobryidae > Coecobrya > Coecobrya sp. COE2. The sequence goes on from JAHZMV010001769.1 coordinate 3,863, forward strand.
ACCAAAATAATTTAGGTATGTAATTAAAATTCTGTTGCATACTCTCAAACCTGTCATAATTCTCAATTTGCCCATCATGACAATTTATATTATAGCATAAATATAATATCCATTATATGCAATGCAGTGTAATGAAAGATTATAATTATTATAAAAAGTCGACTGAATCAGAGCATGATGTATTGAACAGTAACACGAAATCGCAAGCCTGCTAAAGTGAATCCCATCCAAAAAACTTCACTGTTGCAGGTATAACTGGCGAATGAGCCAATATGCCTATTATGCAGTCTAACGTCAAGGTATATTCTCTTTTTACGCTGCGCTGATGCTCGTTTTAAGCACGCCCACAAAACAACCGAGTAGTGCAATGGTCGTATTTAATTGTAATCGTGGTTATGTATGTACACTGCTGACATTTTAGCACAAGAAACAAATATATAGCTTTACTGTATGAGTAACATGAGCTCTTGATTCAAGATGTCTAATTAGAACAATGAACAAGGTAAAAAAAAATATATAAAGCTCTTCAGAATTCATCTTGATGTGTGTAGACCCTCATAATACCTCATTACAAGCGCATATATCATCATCACCGTGAAAAAACACAAAAACTAATTTTAGTAGAAAATNATGAGCTCTTGATTCAAGATGTCTAATTAGAACAATGAACAAGGTAAAAAAAAATATATAAAGCTCTTCAGAATTCATCTTGATGTGTGTAGACCCTCATAATACCTCATTACAAGCGCATATATCATCATCACCGTGAAAAAACACAAAAACTAATTTTAGTAGAAAATCCCCATTTCAACCGCCACAATTAGCTTCTAAAAATCTCAACTAACTTCATATACTTGGTAAATTGAAAAACAAGACTAAATCGCTTTCTCACACAAAATAAAAATGTAAGAAAACATTTTATTTTAGAAAATTTTCCCATTTGTGTAATTCTGACAAACATATAGGATTACATATTATATTATAATCAACACACAGCAAGAAATGAAATGAAAACGCAGAACATCCAAGAAGATGAACTGCGTGAAAGAAAATTACTCCACACACGAAAAATATTATGAAGACAACATGCCATCTCATCACAAAGTAGTCTTCTACAAAGTATGATGATTCATGTTTAAGCAAACCTAAACAACAAAATATTATTATGGCAAGTTACACAAAGAAAACGTTTAAATTGTTGTGTTGAGAAATTGCCGAGAAAACCGTTAAAACCTGCACAACAAAATATTATTATGGCAAGTTACACAAAGAAAACGTTTAAATTGTTGTGTTGAGAAATTGCCGAGAAAACCGTTAAAAATTTTTATTTTTCTTCTTTTAATCAACGTACCACATCTAATTCTCCCATTCAACTCTCTCTCTTTCACATTCACGTTTGTTATATATGGCTGTTCTGACATGCAATAGCATGTTTGATGTATATGGATATGCAGTGATTAGCGATTGTCGCTAAAAAAGAAAAGGATTCCACACCTCAGTCAATAGTCGGCAAAATACAAATATATGCATATATTGTAATCATATCACTAACCTTATCTTACAACCACACACACACATTCAAGAACAATCTCTTATGAGTCTAACGACAAAACAGAATGTTTCTTCTTGAATGAATTCCCTTTTCCTTTCTTCGTACATCTTTATCCCTTTTTCTCAAGAATCCCATTTGAGTAGCATTTCTGTGAAGAGGAAAAAGCCAACAAAATTCTTGGCTTGGTTTTTGCTAAAATCCTATTTTGCAGATCATTATTTTAGAGAGCATCTTTTATTTAATTTGGAATGACGAGAAAATAATATAGTTATACATGAAGCATGATTATAAACAGTTAGTCATCGTGGTTATATTTAATGGGAAATAAATTAACAGCCAATTTTACCTATAACCGACATGCTACATAAAAAATATTCTTCGTATATGACTCAACAGCGTTTATAGTTACTCAACAGCAAAATGCAATAAAAATGAAGTTTTTATATAAGGTTTTTCTTTCGAAAGTTATAAAACAATGAAAGTACGTAATAAAAATATATTGTTCGTGCTGGGAAAGTATTCCCTGGCGATTACAGACTGAGAAGAAATAAATTGCACCGGATTTACGGTTTACTGACTTTAAGGTGGACGTGAAGGGAAAGAATGTCAGTTTGCTTTGTTTGTATATAACTTTGCTCTTCAACTTTTTCCAACATTTTTAATAAATCCAGTATAAATCAAAATATAGAAAAGTAGCGCAAGATCAGAAATAGTCATTTGAGAAAAAACCAGTTTCTGACGGACAGACAAAATATATGGCCATAAATTAGCTTTCCCTCTATACAGTTTAAGTTGGCATTCTCTCCATGATAAAACGACAGCAAGGACATTATTATCGCGGTCGTGATAACGTGGGAGTGTCACAAGGCTCATCATCAGATTAATCACTGTGATATCCATGAAAGAAGCTGAATTGATCTTCAGTGCCAAACGCCAAATTCGTCACCTCTCCTCTGCCTCTTCATCGTCTGCTCATTCTCATTTAATTGATCTCAATTCCCATATTATCCCTTAACAAAAAATTTTAACAACGAGACATCGTCTTCTTCCATCTTTTTTTGATTATGATGGCGTTATAGATGGCAAAAATAGGGGTGTGGTCGGAAATAATGTGTGTGTAATGAATAGGCATATTATATATTCACGATTTTCCTTACGCCTCGCTGCTCTCTCTCTCTGCACCCACTATCCATTCAATAAAGTAAAGAAAATGGTCCACATTAGCGTTTGTCATTATGTCGTATTTTGTTGTCGACATCCAACAATGACGGATATTATCAGTGGCCCTTCTTCCTGTCAAAAATGTCAGGGTGGCTATATAATACTCATGATGATATGGTAACTTTTTTGACCGTTAAAACTCTGAAATCTGTTCAAATCTGGAATTTCAATTTATCGCTCCTGCCACCGCAAACCGCAGCAGAGAGTTTAGCAACCACACCAACAGTTTCACAGGAAAAGACAAGACAAGCGTTGTCAGAAAATCCTCACCTTTTTTCAACCAAGTCAAAAGTTACCGATCATTCTGTCAGAGGGAGAGAGAAATAAAGATAAAGCCCACAGTAGTATGTCTTCATACCACACCATATTTTTTCTTCCCACCAGAGATACTATTTTTTTCCTTCACATTCAATAATAATAATATAGTTTTTTCTTGTTGGGTTTTCCATTTCCACTTTTATTACAATCAACCCATCTTGAATCCAAAAAGGGCGTTCATTTTATGTTGCCTTGACTCATCATCAGCAACCCAAGAAGAAAGAAAGGGGAAAATAGAGAGAGAGAGACGAACTGATTATGACTTTTTCCATTCCTCCATACAGTTTAAAAAAATGTAATGTTCCATTCTGCTGACTAGGCCTCCTATCAAGAAACCTAGAGCTTGTACGATTGAGACCGAAATTGCTCCTTGCACTGCAGGGTACTTTTCTTCACATCTTCGACAAAAATTAATGGTTACGAAGATGAAAAATCCTCATTGCTTTTTTTCTCCATCATTTTCCCTCTCTCTTCTCGTGAATGAGTTAAGGTCAGAATGCCTTCTCTCTCCAACAATGAAACAACGGACTAATCTGTGCTCCTAGTTTCTTGAATATTTTAAGATTTTTTGGTACATAATATTATGCTTCCGGTGGCTATTTACCCTAATCTTCAAGTAGTTTGTTAAACCTTTACTATTTTTTGTCATTGCACTTAACTTTTGTGGTTGCTTTTTTTTGGCTCAGATTTCCCATTCTTCTAAATGTACTCATTTTAAGGCTATATGGCAAAGAATCAAGATGCTTTGTTTTTTTTCTTTCGTTTTTTATAGTGTTTTTGTTCGTCTTCATGGGGAACCTTATCAATGTACAAAACTCAGCACTATTTTCTTTACGTTGTCAAATGTAAAGTTTTATACAGTGGCAGCCTTGGGGATATAGAAGGTAGCCAAGGATGAAAAGGCTTAATTCATCTTAAAAAATATTTTAAAGCATTTTGTTGGATGGATGCAGAAAAAGAGTTTTGCAAAAAAACAATGGACTGACGGTTCTGTGTAAAAGTTTGCAAGAATGAAAAAAAATGTTTTACAACAGCCCGGCGTTTTGGGCCTGGTTGACCATTCGTTTGTATCATTTTTATTATTTTTCTCTTTCTTTGCCGATGCTCTGGCACTCACAGTGAACTGTTTCAATGAAATTCATGCAGAGTGGAACCAGGGTTCTTTTTTTGAAAGAAGTGTACTTACTCTTCAATAACTTCCTTTCTTGTGCATTTCATCAAAGCTATTTTGAAGAGATATGAACCTTTTTTTTCTGCGAGCATGCCTACTTTTACAAAGCCATATGCATGTCATGTCCTCCTTTCATCTCATCAGTTTAAAAAAGATGATGAATGGACCAAGATGCGAATTATGATAATATGCGCCCAAAAAATATACTCTCTGTCAAGCGCAGCACAGTGCTATATAAAAAAAAGTATGCTTTTATAAGCGTCCATCTTTTTATGTTTGGTCGAGATCATTATTGAATTAAAGCAAGATAGCAGCAGCAGCAGAGATCATTGTTTGTTTAATCCAAGTTTCAATCCCGCCCTATAGCCAGACAGATTATAATATTTCATGTTGCCGATTAATAAACAAGTCATATTCAATTTGGCGTTGTCGGGAAATCCAACCCTAGCTAAAAAGGCATATATCGGTACGTTTTCAGATTATAAAATGATGACTGCTGAAAATTTTGCAGAAAGGATTCTTCTTTTAAAAAATGACACAAGTTTATCTAATTCATCTTTAACAAATTTTTCAGTGCAGTCACATTTTCTATTTTAAAGATTACCATCTTTTCAGGTGACTCGAGGGAAATGTACAAAAAAATGGAGCAACCTTGAAAAGAAACCTGGCTAGATGTCATTTTCTACTTAAAATCTTAACTAAAAAATAATGATCATGATGAGACTGCTGCTGGGATGAAGATGCCACCAAAGAAGAAGATTGCTCTACATACTCACTCAGTCATCCTAATGGACACACACACCTTATGCCATACATACATTTTTTCCATCCAACCAACCAACTTTCGAATTAATTAGGTTTGTAATGAACATAGCTCATATAATAAAATATGAACCACATCAACAATAAAATCATTAGAGGAGTACTTTTAGGACCTTGCTGATAGCACAAGGTTGTCCTTTAAAATTTGTTCCTTTGGGGCATTTACTTTTTATTATTAATTTTTTCTCGTCTGTAAACTACCGAACTTAACTATAGACAGAAAGAAGCAAGGACAAATCTTCACTTTTTTTTGTCTTATATGCGCATTTACTACTGCTTCCTTTTGTCTTTAAACTTGGCCCGTCCCACCACACCAGTGAAGAGTTTAGAAAAAAACAGGACAATCAAAGCGTTGAGCAATATCTGATATGACAATGATAAATTTTTCATGTAAGTTGCAACGTAACGAGCTATTTCGCTCTAAAAGAAAACTAAAGGACATTACCATAATAATCACATCTTCCAAACGAGCACATCTCTCTCTGTATTCACTCCCATAATCGCTTTTAAATGAATTTTAAATAATAATAGGATATTGCAGCAGAAAAAAAATTATGACAGAGTAACGAATGTACATACTAGAAACATAACAAACTGTTCGTCACTTGCTGTCATTCTCTAACCATCATCATACCATTTATTGCTGCAATCTTTCTTTAGGCAAGGACGGTAGATAATAATAGTGTGCATCAGAGAAAAACATGGGATTAAAGTGGCGATTGAATAAATCAGTCATTATAACGGTTAAAAAATGCATTTAATCACGGTATTTTAAAGTCCCCTGGAATTCAAATTCGGAGCGAATATATTAGAAATTCATTTATTCATTCCCCGTGTATTTAATTAACGCTTAAATGAATCTTTTTTCTGGGATTTTTATATATGGTGGTGCTGTTATAATTAAATTTTTTGGCAATTTAATTATAAGTTCACCAGGAAGAATAACTGCCGCCAGCATTTTAACTGTGACGACTTTTCCTGATGATGATAATGATTATGGCGGTTTTGTAGAAGATTGTATTATACTGGCTGACTCGACACTTTTTCTTTAAAAAAATACATACAAAGTCTTGAACAAAGACGCTACCACAAAACAACAGCGGTTGCTTTTGTATTAAACTTTTAGGTATGTTGTTTTTTTAAAACCACACGGCTGAAAGCATAACAATCATTACGCCAGTTTAGTCAAAAGAAACATCTAGAAGATGATAATCGTTTATTATACACAGAAGTAATAACACATTAAGTCTGTTACATATTTTAACTGCCACCCCATTTAAAAAAATCATAATCGAATTGTAACCAAGAATATTTAATCCTTCCTGAAAATATATTGATTTGGTGGGTTAGTTGAATTATTCTGCATTATTCAAATAAGGGTATCATCATGGCAGCCATAAGTCATGATTCATGATAGCACCGCTATATATCCGTCAGCTAAGTAAACGCCAGCAGAATGATTTTTGGTTTTTTTATTCGTGTAAAACCGAGTGACGAGGCAGTTTCTACTTTTAAATTAAAGGGGATGAAATGAAATTGCATAATAATCATGTAGAATCCTGATATATCTTCCGGATAAAAATGCTTGGTTTTGTATTCAAAATTCAGGAAGATATGCAGTTTACTAAAGCAAGTGATAATAGAGAAGAATCCTTTGTCTGTTTTTTTTATCGTGCAAAGAAAACGGAAGAAAATTGCAAAACGGCTGCTGCTGCTCGTTTTGCAAATTCAGTCGGCATTCTGATGAACACACGAATGTATCTTTGCCTTATTTGCTTTTGTGCCTGTGGTATTTTAGTAATTAACGAGAAGTTTGCAAAAGCTTTTGGTATGCCTGATCTTCAGCAAGGAACGGATCTTGACTTTTTTCCACTGCGGTTTGAAAAGAATGCGGAAAAGCGGAACAAAAGAAAAAAAAGAGGCAGAGACAACAAACGGTGAATTAAGTGACATAACTACTATACCGATTTTCCGTGTTTGTTTTATTTGCACGAATTACTCGTGATATTGAATAGTAAAATTTTGCTTGTTTTGCGTGGGAGGACTATAAGCAGCAACCAAGTATGGTATAACGGTTGAAAACTACATTGTACAATGAGCATTAAGAGAAATGTAGTTATTATTGTCATCTAAATCCTTAATCGTTCACCAGTTAAATATGACACTTTTTTTCTATACGCTATTATAAGCCATAATATTATCTAATTGAAAATTCGAAACAAGTTTTCATCGGTGTGACGGGAAGGCGGGCCTACACTTGTTCCGCGGTTGTGCATAATAAAATATGCTAAAATTATTTTATCTTTATTTTATGTGATAATGTCCAACTGCTTTGTGATATAAAAATGTGTTATGATGCACTTATATAACCTGAATCTATTATTGAGACTGCTCAGCATGAAACCAAACTATTTTTGAGAAAATAAAAATAAAATTGAACAAACTGGAACATCCTGTTTTAATACAAGCAGATCAGTAAAAACCAGACAGTTTATCTGAAAAGTACGGGGTTAAGTGAGAAATCAAAGTAATAGGGCATCATGAAAAGTAAACCTTAATATAAATCCGAATATGATGTTCCTTCAAAAATATAATTTAATTGTTATTGCTCCAAAAATACCAACACCTGCTTTTCCTTAACTGCTTACAAAAAGCTATTAATTTTACTTCGGCACTACTAATCCTTTACAAGACAACCTAATTAAAGCCTCAACCCAGGACAGGTGCATGAGTTATTTCAGTAGTCGACCTGATGATGAAGATAACAGATAACCCAATTTTTTTCAAAAACCAAAACTAAATCAGTATTACAAAAATATGCAAATCTTTCAGGGCTCATATAAATAATTCTAAAAGCAAATTCAAATCATGTATCACAGTTGAGTCCAATCTATAAAATTACAGGTAGGACAAAATGATGACAAGTATTATAAATACATATGCAGTAGCCAACAAATAACACAACGCAAGAATTTTATGACCTGGTCTTCTCTTTTCCTACTTCTTTCCATTATCTTTTACTATTTAAATATATTACACCTGACACACCGAAACTAAAATGAAAATAATCTGGGTTTGGATTTTCCATTGACATCTTAAGTGGAATTTTCATTATTCCACCTGAGACAAGAGAAAGCTTCAACAAGATTATTTATATATTATTTTTCCTTGGCATTGTTTTACTTTATCTCTACAGTACTAATTATAGGAATATATCAACAGCTACGGAATAATAGCAACAGGTACATTTTTTAAAAGCTATAATCTCATTTTCAACAACATGATCTGTCTGCCTGTCTGAAATAAATTTGTACAAATATATTTTTTGGATCAGTCTTCAAGCTCACTTCATTCACAATTTTTGTCATCTTAATTGATTTTCCCGAAAAACCAGATTCTGTTTGGATCATTTCATTTCTGAATTTGTAATGAAAATTGGATCTTCAACTTAATAATATGTGCTTACAAACTAAAGGGACAGTTTTTTCTGATGTGTAGTCTCAAAAAGCCAACCAGAGATATAAATCTCATTTCCCACAACACACTTGAATAAATATACCTGTCATTTGAGAATGGACCCACTCACTACTCACTATACTATTGAGTCAGAGAAGAGTGCTAATAAATATGCATGATGCACACACAGAGAGTGTTAAACAATAACAGGTGCAACTAGTTCATTACTTTCATTGATTTTCTCAACTGCAGAAGCAACATGGCAGTCACTCCCAATAATCAAACTAGAAAATCAAATCATCATTCCCCATCCCGAAAATTATTACGAAACCAAAACATGTAAAAAGTCAGAGCATAATATAATCCCTTCTTAATAAACTTCTCCTGTGTAGGGGATAAAGATAATCAGTGTAAAAAAGATTCGATTTGAACCTGACTGGTAATTGTATTAGCAAAGCAAGTTGAATGTAAATTGGCACTTGCATTTGATTTCTTTGTATGAACAAAAAAGTAATGAGTGAAGTGAAGCTCAATAGTCTATTAAATGATTGGTCTGATTTTGTATTAAAGTTAGATAATAGCAGTATTAAGAGGTAGGTGGCGAGGTAGCCATAAAAAAGAATAGGTTAAGTAACTGGTCAACTATGTATGTTATATTTTTATATGAAAAACAAGGTACATTTTGGTATGGCCATTCAAACATCTTGACAGATTAGGTAGAATCTTTTCTTCGCAAAAAATAGAGAATCGTTTGAAAATTTTCTCACAGTATTTAACAAACTTTTTTTCTCCTATGCTCCAGGGATAACTGACATCTTTTTGGCACAGTCGAATGATTAAATTTTGAATTGTAAATGCAGTTAAAACCTCCATGACCACTTGGTTGACAATGAAAAATATGTTTATGAGGAATTAATGTGTGAAACCAAATGGTAATGATTTTTTTTCTGGTAATTTTCATTGATGAAACAAGTGACATTTCTTCTGCATCGTTGCCACTTGTTTGACAGAAAATTCTTTTAATTTTCCTTTCGTTACAAAAACATTTTTTCTTGCTCTCTCGCTAACCAAAATCCAGTTTAGCAACAAGTCCAGCAAAAAATTGTTGTTTTTTCCTCCTGCTGCTTTATGCATCTAGCTTATAACCCAATAACAATGGCATTTTTCATCCCGGTTGATTGTTCGTATTAATTACTTAAGTATTCATCAATCACAGTCAACAAACATTCAAAGACTCGCTCAAAAAATGTACACACATAGCACATCATTCATTTGCCTTAATTGAAAAATTTTGAACTTGTTTTTTCATACCTGGATCTCTTGTATCAGCTCCTGGTCGTCCAACAGGACGACTTTACAGTGAAAATTCCGGATTTTATTCCCGAAACACTTCATCTTTAACGAATGATGATATGACTTATATAACTTTTTTTAAACAAAACTACCACAGTTCAGAGAGTAAACTAGCTCTCTGATATATTAGATTATTACACTTTTCTTTAGCGGGTATGTGCACAACAAACGGTAAAACGGTGAAAACCGGTCTTCCTTCTTATTTCTCTCTCGGTATTCACTTTCCACTTCCCCGAGAAGAAGAACAAGCTTTACTTAAACAAAAATGTAAACATGCAAAAAAAATTATCAAAAATGAAGGCTTAAATATAAAGGTCGTATTTTTTGATGTTGTAATCACATCCGCATTTATTGGTATGCTTTTTAAAAGTGTTAAAAAATTCCAAGCCAGTAGTTCTTCCACTTGAGTTAAAAAAGAGTCATGATCTCCCTTTGTGGTTTTATCCCGGTTTTCCTTTAAGACAAGTTGTACTCCACTTTCTTCCGACAAGGTAGGCAAAGTAAAATAGGATAATTTTTTAGGTGACTTCTCATGAAAAATGATTCACTCAAACTGATTAATATCGAATCTCTTGTGAGTAAGTACACAGTTTTGTCGTGATTTGCTTAAATGAATGGCTTTTCTTTCAAAAGATGGATTAGTTAGTACCCGGTTGCCTTGCAGTTAAGCCAGTGGCTAGTTAACAAGACTTTTTTTTTGGCTGGTAGGTACCCATTAAAAATATTTAACAAATTGTTTTTGTACACAGAGAGTCTTGTCTCAAGACATATTTGCTCTCATGTAATTTTTCATTTTACTTAGAAAAACTGATAATTAGTAAATTTTCTGCTTTTTCATTCTTCCTCCTTGGAAAACAAAAGAGCTCAGGTGAAAATGAGTTTACAGTATTTTTTCTTAGATTTCCCATGAATCTAGTAACAATCCACGTCTTTGTCTATGTGCGTGCTACCGCTTTTAGTCAACCGAGACATATATTTTTATTTCATTGATGAAATTGACAAGGAAGAGGAGGTGGTCCACTCTCCTCTGCTGCTGCTATAAAAAATCTTTCTTAACATTTTTTTTCCTGTCTTTTTTATTACGTGCAAGCAAAATGGAAATGGTGTTTTAACAGGCGGAACACAGTAAGCTTTTAATAATAATAAAAAACACTGCTGCTGCTGCCCAGGTATTTTTCTGACGTGACTCTTTTAAGAAAAAATGCCTTGCGGTAAATTACTAGACGTGGACATCCGACTCTTCACAGACAGCCGAGGAGTTTAATGCCTTCTTGTCCGATGATTATGATGATGACGACAAACGGTGCTTGTTCTTCTTCAGACTTCTTCCGTCCTCATTCTTCGTAATAATTTTTTATTTATTCCCTTTTATCGTACCTGCTTTGCAAGCTTGATATTTCTTTCAGTCCGTTTGTTTGTGGTCGTGAATCGTGAACTTATTAATTGCTCCGAGGCAAATGAGCAGCATAGGCGATTACATGGCATTCGTGTATAGATTTTTTTACAATTAGCCGTGAAACTCACAGATCTCATAACAGATCATCTTTGCACCATGATGAAAAATCATGGCTGAGTGTATATACACACATTATTGATGGATTGTTTAAAAATAGCCAATAAAAAAGTTTCGGATCAATACATCTCGTCATCCATGACCTGGGTTGGATGCTCGCAAACAACCGGAGGTTCTTGAATTTGGCAATATTTTTTATACATATATTTGAGTAAACAATGTCAATCACTCAGCTCATCACGATATTATTGAAGCAACAAGTTTGACGATGTATATGAGTGAGAGCTATCACTTATTGTATATAAAAATTATTGTGTTAATGACCATACACAACAATAATGGGCACAAAGAAACGGTGTCTTTGAAAAAACGTACACACAATAATTGTCTGCTAAAATGCACAAGCGGGTGCACGACTTATTGCCGTTTTACTGTGAAGCTATGATTATTATAGCTTTTGCGATTCTCTAGATTTCTCACACACAATGTTATTTATTACAAAAGTATAAACTGTTGTGTGTACTGCAATAGTTCATAATAATCTCAGAACAATTAACCCTGTTTTTCATATAAAACGCACAGAAAAATAGGGACAAAGTTGAACTTTTTCCTTATAGCAAGCAGCTATAATATGCACACAACGGCGGCACTCAATATGACAAACTCATTCAATCGATTACGAGAAGGATTAATACAAACTTGACGATGTGCTTGGCTGAAAAACGCAAAAAAAGATAATCCACACACAGAGCACCTCAAGAAAACACACTACTACTGCTCACATGAGGATGACGGCGGCGATTGTTGTTGCTGTTGCTCAACATGAAGCCAGAATTGAACTAACCAAGTTTGAAAAGTCAAGAATATAAGTTGAAACAGGTAGAGAGAGAGAAGAAGCAGGTAAGAAGGAACACGCAAATGCAATAATAATAAGTGTACAAAGTACCTGTGCATGTTTATAACAATGTACAAAGAGGCAAAAGAGTTTTTTTATTGTTGAGATAAAGCTGTGTTATGGCTTGCTCACGTATGTACATCCCTTCTCGTCTCGTTCGTTACACCTGAGTAAAAATTGAACGGCAGTAGCAACAGCAGAAGCACCGAGCATGAGATAAGAAGGAGCTCAGGTAAATATATATAGCAAAGGGAGAATTATATGCTGTAATAATAATAAATGCAGTGTAACAATAAATTGTAAGATCTTCAATGTATGTATTTTTAAGATGTACACTTATGAGCTTTTACATAGAAGCTGTGCTCGTGTATAAATA
>JAHZMV010001770.1:0-20639 GCA_027743765.1 Coecobrya sp. COE2
AACTTTGGTAACAGAACGACACTGTTAACGACGACGATGATGAACTATATGGATTATTACGTTATTTCTTCGTTATTATTCATCAGCAGCAGAACCAAAGAAAAATAAGGTGGATAATGAATAACATTGGTTGGGTGAAGTGATGTGTAATGCTGCCATCATGTCCTTTCTTTTTTCTCTAGAAATGTGGAAAATCTTTTTTGAATGTTTTGTATTTTCTCAGTGATTCATCTCACACAATTTTTTTCACTTATACACTACACACATAGGTACATACATATATGCAAGTTGATGCACTTTTATGTGCTGGCAGCTAGGGTTATTGCTGTTGAAGCAATAAATTAATGGGTTCCATAAAGTCCACGTACGAAACTTACATTGTTTTGTTTTTATCATCATTATTCTCTCTCTCCGCGTCTTGCTGTCTTTTCTCCTTTTATCTGATAAAAATCCATCCTCCTCCTGACTCAGCTAACAAAAAAAATGCCACTACCACCACCACCTGAAGTTAAAGAGCCAGTTTTTTTCTTATTCTGTATTCTAGGCTTTGTACCTGTATTACTAGTAGTAAGTTTTAAGAGTGGTGGTAGTAGTAGTAGTGAGCTATGTCAACAATTCATGTTTTTACGACAGTGGACACCCTAAGGGGCTCTCTCTGGTGATGTGCTGGCTTTTTATATATTATTATGAAATGTGCACACAAACAATAACGGCCTCTTCTTATCATCATAATACAATAATGTACTTGCGTCTACACACATGCAAAGCAACAATAGAGCACCTATCTACCTACCTACAAGAAAGGATCGGATCAAGGTACTCTCCTCTGATCATCATTTCACTTGTAGTCAAGCATCCATCAAAAATTCCATGCACAACCACACCAGCTTTCACGACGACACATTATCACACCCTTTTAGTGCAAAAATTACATGCACAAATTTCCATGATGCTATGTCATGCCGTATGTGTAGTACTTATTATGGTGTGTATATAGCTGCTGACCCCAGAGGCTTTTTTTATTCACCGGTGTGTTGTAATCGTCATCAACCACCATCATCGCAGAAACCTGCAATCCATCCTAATCGTTTATAACCTTGTTCACTCACTCCGTCACTTAAATCCACATAATAATATGGTGGAATATACATTTCGCGCATATTTTAGTCACTTCCACTTCTTCTCAATAATAATACATACAGCTAGGTAGACACACCACATATTATCAGCATTATCATATAATCCATTGTAAATATTTAACAAAAAATCGTGGAATCATTATCATCATCTTAATAGTAATCATAATAATTTTATGCCATACACCACCACCACCACTACACAACAGACAAGCAAAAATGTTTCTTGAAAAAAATGTTATGTAAAACATCCCATGTTTTTTTAAGGAAGCACGCACCAACCATACCAAGTACTGTGTGTGTCATCATATTATTATTGCTGCTATTACCACCGTCGTCCTTTATTATTATTACAAGCAACAGAAAAGCTCAAGAGTTCATTCGTTCTCGAATTTTTATATTCCTCGCAAAGTTTAATTCAAAAGAAAGCAAAGCAAATATTTGATGATGACGACGATGGCTATATAGAGAAGTCAGGAATAATATAGCCCATTTTTATGCGCATTATTATTATTATTTTTTAGCTGTAAGGTAAAAGTCGTTAAAAGTCATGAATAGTGTAGCAGACTCTCATTCATATTGAATTCTAAATGGCCGCCTTTCTCTCTCCCTCTCACTCAACTCTGTATAATTTGAAGTACACGCAGCAAATATTATTATATAAATACTTATTGCCGTGTTTTGTAATTTTGTATTACATTTTTGATATTATGACGATATGGAATCCATTACATTACAATATTGTCATCATCAATTATGTAGAGTCCCTCATCTATTATCCACATAATGTATTACCACGTTCTTGTATTTATAGCTTGCATAGCAGCGGATGAATAAATATGAAACGGGAAATGAGCAAAGAAAATGTTATAGAAAGCAAAGCGAATAACAGGTATGTCCGTCTGCACACTCCTGCTGGCAAAAATTAGGTCAATAAAAATGTCGTTTTGCTGTGCGAATAAAAGCTACTCGCTCACCTCTCCACCACTCAACTTTGGGAATGTTATATATTTAGTAGTTTGTAAGCTTATGATAATGCATAATAATAGATTTATGAAATTACTTTGTGAAATATTTCATCATTTTCTTCTTTGTTTCGAATTTGCCTCCAACCACGAGCCATTTACTACTACCACTTCAAAAGGTTATTGGCCAATTTTTTTAAAGCAGGGAAACATCATATTCAGAGATGCAGATAGGTAGGCATATATTCCACTTTGAGGACATGGAGAGCAGATAGGAAAGTAGTCGCATAAAAACCCTACTACAACAAGTGAGGCATGCCGTGTCAACTTGCTGATTTAAAGATGACCCCTTCATCACTTTTTCTTCTCACACATGTGCTTGCTTCACTTATTCAGTCGTCGGAGATGGTGATGGGTGAACATCACTAGCACCACAACAACATACACTTTGAGCAGACATACAAAATGCATAAGGGAATAGGGAAAAAATAAATATATAACCATATCGCACTTCAATTCACCCACACAGGATAAGAATATTATTCATGGGACGTGCGGTGTTGGTAATGCTATGGTGTTGGTTCGTGTGGACGATGGAGAATACCTGTCATGAATTCTGAATGAGATGAATGAATTCTACCTGTCATGTCATCCGTACACACACATACAGAGAGAGAGTTATCCTCTGGCCCTCCTTTTCTCAGCTCTCCTTTCACAATTCAAATCCATCCATCCGTCCCAAAGATCGAATTCTATTTTACACTTTTTTTCTGCACACTTTTTTCAAGTGTAATCATGTAAAAAAAGACCCAGCGACCAAAAAGTTCAAAAACTCCATTTATTTATTTCTTTGGCTAACAGCACAGTCAGCCAACAGACTATCAACAAAAAAGTGAATAAGGATAATTGTAGTGAGCTTTTTTGTGCGCACACAATAACAGCACATTTTTTGAATGTGTAATAATAGCCAAAAGGTATAAAAAGGCTTTTTATGTGCAAACAAACGAGCATAACAAAAGTAATAATAGGAAAATGGGAAATGCCACATGCGATGACGAAGACTGAAAAGTCATCGATTTGAATAATAAAAACCAACTAAATACCTTTGTTTTTTATTTAGAGAAGCTCTTCTAAAAGGGCATGAAATTCTCCTTTTTAGATATCTTTTTTTTCGCTCTTGTTTGTTTGCATTGGTATTTCTCTCATCATCACCTACCCTTTCAAATTCCACAAACAATAAATCAAAACTGTGCTGCTGTGAACGAATAAGTGCATAGTAATGTTTGTTGTAAAATTGTTGAGGTAATAAGCAGACAACGCAGAGAATTTATATTCCTCTCTCCCTCTCTCTCTGTCAAGCTTGATAAGTCATGCACGCCAAAAAAAGAGCCAAACCACCACGATATTTCTGTTGTGTTTAATTTCAAATGTTGACCGTACTATTTCATTAAACGGTACACTATTCTCATCAACAAAATCACTAGACTAAAAATACCAATAGAATTAAATTATGCATATATTTTCATTTTTTTCCACAGTGGCCCAGTATAGAGTTATAAGTTACTCTAGTAGATAAGGCAAAAACGAATTACTTTTTTAAAAGGGAAATCGATTTAATTGTTTGCTTTTTTTCAACATAATACGTAATTGCCTCTATATATCTACTACTTATGAGCAAACTTGTGTAATGCGTAATAAAACCAACAAGACGTTTACTTATTCAGAGTGCTTACATAAGTAGCAATTATTTATCTAATAGATACGCAGAGAACGTCTAATATAAAAGCAGACGGTAGATAAACAACAAGCCAATATAAAGAAGTTACAAGCCTATTATAAAAAAGGAATTGNTAATACGTAATTGCCTCTATATATCTACTACTTATGAGCAAACTTGTGTAATGCGTAATAAAACCAACAAGACGTTTACTTATTCAGAGTGCTTACATAAGTAGCAATTATTTATCTAATAGATACGCAGAGAACGTCTAATATAAAAGCAGACGGTAGATAAACAACAAGCCAATATAAAGAAGTTACAAGCCTATTATAAAAAAGGAATTGTGGAGATATTACAGGAATCACAATTCAAATTGAATTGATTGGTATATTAGCCTATTTATATATTTGGTAGAACGGTGGTGGTGGTGGCGGCGGAAAAGCAAACAGCAAACAAATCGATCACGTTATTTTGTTCTGATTACTATGCTACTGGCTACTGTTATGTACACAGAGAAACATACACAGTTCCACTGCGTTACTCTACATACAGACTACTGCAAAATTAACGGGGTTTGCCTTTCACAGAAGAAGAAAAAAGCAACAAGCCTTTCCGCCACAGAGATAGATCAATATCACCAAAATATGTATACGGACAAAAAAGGAACAAACCTAAAACTTATTAGTTTTCTGTTGGACTTTATTCCGCGTGTTTTTGGCAGCTTTGCGTGGGATGCGGGTGGATGCATACAAGCTTTCATGACTATTGCATTGGAAAGAATGAGTACAGAAATGAATTTTTTGTACGAGTTGCATGGAATAACAAGCAGAAAAAGGAATTCATCTAAAATTCCAACATATTTTTTTTACTTTTTGCATAACATGAGAATATTTTCTCTTGTTGTGGTGGTGGCCACTTTAGCTATATGCTTCAGCGTAATGGGCTGTATAGTAATTCGCATGATTTGAACTTTGTATTTATTTGTTTAAACTATTTACTCCTTCTCATGTAAGGGCTTTAAATAAGCAAAAATGTGTAAAAACGGACAGACAGGTGCTCACGTACCAACAACTTATCGTTCACCTCAACAAGTCAAAAACGTTCGTTTTCTCTCGCGTACACTCTCACAGACACAACACAGCTATACACTCTCATTTTGCTTGTCTTGCTCATTTTTTATGCTTTGTACGTGGAAAAGTGCAAATATTGCTTATTTTCAAATTCTTTCAATTTTCATATTTTTTCAAGAAAACTGCTTACATAATAATAATGAGTAGACGTACACACACAAGGTAATAATCGTAAATGCATAATGGAAAAAAGTCCACATTACATAATGAAAACTGACTGTGTATAGCCACCAGCCAGAGCAATAATAACAAAAGGGTATACACATTACCGTAACATCACAATTTAGAGTATCCTGGGGTCTGTTGTACTTGTGCAGTGCAGTGTGTGCGCAAAAAAATACAAAGTGCATTCACAACTCACAATAACAAGCAGAAAGATATGAAATGATAATGATAAAGTGTGTTATTAACCCTTCCGTTGCTCTTTTTTGAAAATTTTTCATTACCATCCCCATAATACATCACCATACTTAAGAAATGACCATGGCAAGATTACTCATCTCTTGTCTTATTTATTTACTGTGGTAGATAGTATTTGCCATTATGAATACGTTGTTGTATATTGCGGCATTCCCCACTTAACCTTTCCGGCTATCATGGTACGGTTTTAGAGCTCTTTAAAAAATGAAAATATGTATTACATTTATTTTGCAAACATGAAGCACATGGTGTATGTTGGTGAGTTATTATTTTGAAGTTATGTATATAGGTTTTAGTGTAGTGTTATGTAATGGTCATATAGCATTAGGGCATGGTGCGCACACCTCATAAAAAAGTAAAATAAATCCTCGTCTCATTTTTATTAAATGGGAGAAGAGGATGAGCCGAGCTAGCGGATATTATCAAAAGCAAGCTAAAGGTACCTAGCAAGACACGTACACTCGTATAAGCTCTCTTTCTCTCTCTCTCTCTCCGTCTCCATCCGTCCGTTTCCCCGTCCATTATTCACACTTGATGAAAAAAGCATTATCAACTTTATCAAGTAGACAGCTAGGAAGAGAAGAAAAGGCGAAATGAATGAATGCATGCAACAAGCAAGAAGAAGAGAGTAAGCCAAAGGAAACCTTCCTATTTTACTCGGCATCTTGCCTCGGCTTTTATGTCCTGTCCGAGTTTGCTGAAAAGAAAAATCTTTTATTTTTTTCTCGCTGCTGATGTTCTATATGCCAACCAACCAAAAGTTTAACACAGCTCCTATCACCAACAGTACCACCAAAGTGCTTCCTTTTTACTTCACAGAGAGATTTTAGAACAGTTTTCTCACAGGTACTGGTGTGTGCACCATTTAATGATAATATTAATTGGTGAAGGTGAGCAGTTAGTGCGCAGCAAGGTGGAAAAGAAGGGGGAAGAAGAAAGAAAGAGGAAGAGAAATGCAGCGCATATAGAAAGACTCAAACGGCAACACAGAATCGAATAATATTCCCGTGTACGCTTCAATAACAAATTTATTTTGTGTAATCCACTGTAAAAGGAAAAAAGAGGAGGACGGTGTATAAAGTTATGCCTATAATAATTTCGAATTTATTTGTGAATGCCATTGCACAGCAATTGCTGTACATTTCCTCCGGACATTTTTCTCAAAATGGAGAGAATAACTGCACACAACACGAAAAGGCAGAGGTAGTTAGGTAGGTAGGGATATAGTAAATACGTAGGCATAGTCATCTTTGGTATAAAGTGATATTATTATTGCTAAATTGATGCATGTATAAAGGGAGGCAGACAGACAGAAAATGTATTGGGAAATGGATGATTTCCTTCCTTTTTTACTCACAGCTAAAGTAAGACGAAGGCTGCAATTTTTCACGGAATGGCATTTATCACCATTTCATGTAATACGACGACTTCAAGAACGACTACTATTCAGGCTGCCAATATACGTATTATTACGATTTTACTTACTACATTATAGCTTGAGTAAGTAATTGTAATAATAATAATATTATTAATCAATTCCGAAGAGATAAATGGATGGACTTTTGCTATATTCAATATTAGGCTCTCTGTCTAACTTGCTATATGTACCGACACTACTGGATGCAAAATAGCTGCAGACTATTGTCGTTACTTAGTAGAAAACGGCAAAAAAACGAACGGAAATAATATCTTGAAGGCATCACCATCATTGTCATCATCATCATCACCATCATTCTCCCCGACCAAAAAGGCTTTTCTTTTTTATGCACAGATTGTGTGCATCAACTCAATTACTCATCCAGTCAAAAGAACAATTTTCACAGACATCGCATCCCATCTAAAAGGAAAATGTACAATTTTCTTGAAAAAAAAAGAAAATTGCGAAAGAGGAGAAGAAGGAGCAGCCACCAGCAGCAAATATTGGGCAAAGTAATATCAAGAAGTAAGAAAACGAAGAGAGAAGAATAACGACGCGATGAGAAAAATGAATGAAATTTAAGCATGGAATAGGCATAACTAAATAAAATGTCTTTAGTTCACTGTATTCCGATCCTCCTTTTCCTCCTACTATTTTTTCCTTTAATGCTATTTTATGCACAAAAATCAGACACACACATACACATATTTTCTTCTTTGTTCACGACAACTTCCATTTGGGAATGAATAAGAAAAGGTCAGCAACAAAAGGAATATCTCTCGCATCATATTATAACAATAATATTCACACAAAATGGAATAACAAATTACACACGTGAAGAAAAAAAACCCGCTTTTGGTTCATTGGAAATAACTGATAAAATTATTACTACACACAGACACGCTGCATTGCATTGTTACTTTACAAGCCGCGTCGTCTCGCAAGTCGTGTGTGCATTCAGAAAAAAAATCGAGACATGCAATCTTATATAGACGCACATTCACACAAACATGCTCGCACAATTCTTCCTTTTTTATCCTTCTTTTATATTCAGTGCTATGAATTGTAATATTATGGGACTCCATCTCTCTTCCATCTTTGATGATTAAGTATTTTGCCTGGCATAACAATGCTCACGCCAAAACTGCTCAACTCATTCAATAATATAAATTGTTGTGAAATGGATACATTATGCACATGACTTGACTTGACATGATGACATGATTTTTCTCACTTTATTTCTGTCGGTGGTGATGATGGTGATGATGGTAGTGTCCCAATCCTTATTTAAATTCGTCCGTCACAATTTCTGTGTAAGTCCTTGTGTATGCCTATACGTCTTATTATTTTCTTTAGTAAAAAGTCATCATAAAAGTTGGCACGACCAACCACCACGCTCCAATGAATAATGCAAGCTAAACAATCACATCATATCACATTTCCTTTTTATTTTTGCTCAATTGCCACAATGAAACAGACAAAAAAGTCCGTTATACATTTTTTATGTCAGGTGACACATTTGTATATAAAAACGTTGTAGTTTTTGATTGTTGCAAAAAAAACGAGTGGAGTTGGTGATGATGACAATGATAATCGTGCTAATATGAGCACTATTAGCAATAATATCAAGTGACAGATTGTTGGTCGCTCTTGTCTTCTTGATGTCGGTGTATAAGAAGAAAGAGATAGGTGATGGTGCCACGCACATACATATCGACATTCATATATACTACCGCATATTATACAAATACATGCATACAAAGACAGAGACAACAGAGAGAGAGGTTTTTTTTGGTTTGACAGGTCATGTAGTCATCATGTTGCATGTGTGTAAAAGAAGTCTCTTGTTTGCCAGACACACAATGCATGTTGTGCTTGTTTGTTTGTTGTTGCGTTTTCATTGTGCGATTGTCCGTGTAACTTTTTTTGGTCAGAAACTACGCGAAGATCGTGTCTGGCCATTCTCTTTTTCCCCTTTCATTTCATTTTATTTTATTTCTTCCGTTGCAATGCATTCCACGACGCATCATCGTCGTTTGACTCCACGTTTTTCTCTCTTCTTCTTGCTCCGTTTGATTTGCTCAATGCATTTATTCTGCTTCTTTTATTTCTTGAACAGATCTGCGTACTACGTTCAATGTTTACTCTTCTACGTGACTTGCCACACAACGTACAATTATGTTTGTTCCGATAGACATGAGGGAAATACTCAAGAGAGTTAGAAGATTCAAAGATAGAGCAGGGAGACAAGACAAGAGAATGGAAGCCGTAAAGCTACCAAGAGAATTGAGCATGTTAAGTATAGGTATATATGTATGACTTTGCTGAGAAAAGCAGGAAGAAAGTAGAAAAAATAACAAAACAGAAAATGTATTTAAATATTTATTTTGTTCCTTGATATCCTTTTGCAACATAAACACCATAACCAGCGACGGTTTACCCCGAAATGTGTACATCGATCATAAACGCAAAAACCATTCATTTGCGTAAAAATAGTAGCACAAATAGTTCAGACATCAAACAGCAGAGAGTAGAGTGGAAAATCATATAATGTATAGCCATTTTGCTTATCTAAACTGCTCTTTGCTTGCGCAGATCTGTTCCATTCATTTTGTGTGTCCCATTGTTAAGCAGATTGCCACTTGTTCAATGAAATGCACACTTTAACCACCTACCTCCATAATCAGCCCCATTTGCCAGTGTAATAATGCCTCTGTGATTTCCCATAATATCACTTTTGCCAATTTTGCATAAAGGACTATGGGTTCAATTGAACGATATCACATGGTAGCACAAAAGACAGAATTGCAATTTCAATGCTGATGATGACGGTAATGACTCTGGTCGGTGCATATGATTACTGCTCTAAATTGCCAGCATCTGTGCTAAATGCGACTTTTTTGCAGACTCTCAAATTTAAAGAATGTATTGCAGTTGGGAAAATGAATGGGAATAGTAGCTGTGTATATATAGAGCAATATAATATGTGGTAGTCACAAAGAGAGAGAGAGAGAGGCAAACAGCTACAAAATTGGAATAAAAGGAATAACAAAACTGAACCACCATCGCAATCACATCACCGCACCATCATCGTCATCATCAAATCAAACCATAACCATTTTCCATTGAATTCCTTCTTCCGTATAAAAAGTTTATACATGAATACATGCATACATTTAAATTACACATGTAAATTGTGGATTCTTTTTCCTATAAACTAGCAAACATTTATTCCACCATATACACACAGATAAGCTTAGGCAAAATTTTCCCTTTTTTGTCAATCAAATGAAGCAATCCGACATAGTACTCTACTACTCAACCCTCTCGGATAGCTTTGCTTATGTGCTTTCGGTACGCCAGTTTTTCAGCTGTAGATAGATAATGATGTTGATAAGAATAATACCAACTGACTGACTGACTGACTTTCTGATCATCCCGTCCTTCCTCGTCCTGTTGATGACAATGACAATAATGATTACTTCAGCCTGACTGAATCCTCATTCCTCACACGCCAAAAAGCCAGCATATCATCTCATCACCAACCAAAAGCTCTTCTCTCTTTCATTCTATATCTCTATCCGCTCACTCAACTTTTGAATTGCGAGCACGAACCAAAACTTACTTTATGGCAAAAACTACTTCTGCTTCCACCACCACCACCGTCTCTCTCTGCGCTTAAAGTAGAAACGGTTATGATGATGATGACATGTCATGAATGAAAAGACAAGGGATGATTACATGAGAATATGCATCATTTACTTGTTCTCAGAATAGGATCTTCCAATCTCATAAGCGATGGTGGTAATTGAGTGAAATAACTCAAACAGAAAATCCTTTTACTTTACATTATAATAATAATGATGATAGTAATAAAAAATATATTACTTAAAATAATCGTATGTGACGACGAGAAAAAAATTATATATAGAGAGAAGCAGGGTAACATGACTTTAATCATCATCATTTTGCTTGTGCGGTAGTGGTGGCTTTTGGTTTTTGTTCTGCTCTTGTTCCTCCAGCTTTCAAATCTTTCATCAGGCACATTCACCACATTCATCATAAAAGCTCGTTTAGCGTTAAAAACCCTTTTCCATTTATAAAAACTCGCACACACATCCAAATATACGACGCACTCATTTTTTTCCTTTCTTCTTTTTTTCTCCTCGCACTAATTTCTCTGCTACAACTTTATTATTATGACATGGGATAATATGCAAATTTTTAATAGCAAGCGAGCAAAAAATATATATAATACGCCGCGTTTCTTCTCTTCTTCTTGTTCCGCCAAGGAAATCATTACTATGCTTAACTCATCTCTTCTCCTCTCGTTGCCTGTATTTCACAAGTTTTTTTTTAACTATCTCAATATATTATTCAGCCCACGCAGCTTCACCACAATTTACCGTGCTTCCTTTTCCCAATTATATGATTTCTACTAACTATTCCAACACTCGACTCTACTCCTGCTATGATCATGATGACGATAAAGTTGAGTCTGAGCCGGAGAGCAATTTTCATAATTTTTGCCCTATCAACCAACCATGTCGTAATGTACTCTTATGTTGGCTCTTTCAAAAAATAGTGTATTGGTAGGACTATTTACTATTTGTAGTGGTAGTAGTGATATAATAGCAGCAACAACAGTAAATCTCCGCGTCTTTCATTTTTCTACAATGTCGCTCTCCTTTCAAAAGCTGATATGTGACGTGATATGATATGATGATGATATTGGGGATATGTGGATGAAAACGACGGTGATTGTAAAAGTCTACACATACTCAGTGTGTGCACTACCACCACTAGTCTAAACAAGTCAACGGCAACTTGTAAACCGTATTTGTGTAGTACATCAACTTCATCATCATCTCATATAATATTATAATGCACGCATATAAAAAAAGAAGTTATTTTATACCCCAGAGTTTCATCGAAAATTTCTGCTCAGCTTGGCAAAAAATGTGAAATGATTTAGACAACAGCGGTGGTGTTGCTGCTGCTGCTGTATGCATAGTAAAATCTGTGGAGAAGAATACATCTACATAAATTCATCTCCCGTCCTCTCTACACAGCACACATTCTGCACTATAATATTGCGAATCCTTCCAGTTATGCTGATGTGCAAAAAATTTACTTCTTTTTCTTTCCCAGCATCTTTTCTCAGCAAATAATACTACTTGCTTGAGCTGTGAGTAGAAAAAGGAGACGGTTCCGGGAATTGGGTGGATAATACCCAGGCTCAAGTCAAACAAGAAATCCTTTTTATATTTCACCGCTCTTCCTTCCCTTTCTGAATTTTGCATGAATTTTCACAAAAAAGGATAGAGTAGCAAAAAGGGTATGGGGAAAGGAAGCTAGAAAAGAAGAAGGGAAAAAGTATCTATGATGATGACTGCCAGCATATGATCCGGATGATGGTGATGATGATCAAGTGAGTGATGTGATGTATGATAATAGACATGCATATATAAAAAAGTGATATTGCTTTGATATGAGAGCACATCCATCCATCCGTGCCTGCCTAAGGTAAATCTTTCATTGATCCCCGCTCTCTTCCTCCGCTTTTCAAACTAAACCATATTTTCTATCCAGCCATAATAATATCACCAAGTCGTTCGTGGTAAACAAGTGGTGTGTGTGTATGTAAACCATTGGAGCACAGCAGCAGCAGCAATGTCCGTAAAAATTTTGACAGTTGGGTGCATTCACGAACAAACCATATCGTGAGCACGAAGAAAGAAAGGACGATGATCATGGCGATTTTTATATGATAAAGCAGGCAAATATGTACTTGTACTTATTTTGCTGCTACTACTACTCCTACATTTCTGCTGCTGACAAGTAACAAGATGAAGAGGAGGAAGACGAAGAAGAAAGAAGGAGCTCCACACAGAAAACATAATATATTATAAGTATATTACATTGTTGACTGGAGGTCGACACGTCGTCGTCTCACTCACAACTCAAAAGAGCTTCTTCTAAAAGTCATGACCAAACCGTGGAGTAAGCACATTTAACTATACTCCGAGGATATAGCCAACTACATGTAATATACACAGCATAAATAATATTTTGTTCTTGACACTCGTACAAGAGAAATGGTTGGCACACAACCATGAAGAAAAAACGCATTACTTCAGCTTGAACAAAACACCATTACTCTGTAATAGCCTAAAGATGTCTGTGTGATTGTTGTGAGCATGATGATGATCATGATGACGATCATGATGATGCGTTGGCTTTGCGATTGTGCGAGATGGACAATTTTTCACAGAGACACTTTAACACAGAAAGAAAAAGAGTTTTATGTGTATCCATTCTTTCCGCTGCTGCTGTTGCGTCGTCGTGTCTTTTTTCTCCTTTTCGATCGTATTTATGATGAGTGATATGAAAACATAATAGAAAATGGATATGATATGATTGCATAAGCTCCATAACTTAAGTCAGAATCAGCATCATCTGTTTACTGCACAAGAGAAAAAATATTTATGCGTTCTTTTTCTCCATTTACTATCTTATATATACGTATTTATTATACTGACTCAAGCCTTTTTTCTTCTTGAATTCTACTTCTTTTCACTGGCCTCTGGTGATATATTGGAACCAGAGGCTATTTTAAAGAAAAAGTCCTATTATACCTATACATATCAACACTATTATCGAGAGAGATAAGAGAGAGAGAGAGAGAAAAGAAGAATGCTAATCATTCAAACAGAAGAGGAAAAAATCATCATATATTTTCTGCGATTTATTCCCTTTTTTTCTATTTGATATCTTCTCAGAATAAAATGCTCAGTCACTCTACTGCACTCACAGCAGCGTGATTGTGGAATACTAGTGTAAGTGAATACATTATTACGTTATTTTTACTGCCCCGGGCCGCTGGAAATATAAATGCATATAATAATAATATGCATGTTCCATCCATTTTTGTTCGTCATCATATCATGCTAAGATCCGATATCTTGCCAATTTCCATGTAATTTGTACTGGTTACATACGAGCGAGCGAGAAAGGAAAAGGGAAAAAAATCAATGTGAATGTGCAATACCCGATTGTATAATAATGATGATGATGATGACGCTGCTGTGAGGAACAAGTTGTTTTTTATGTGCTTAGCTTCAATCCATTTAGAGGAAAAAAAGTGATCGAGCCAAAACCATACAATTACTGTATTGACGATGATGGTGGAGCATGAACACGACGATGACGGTGATATTGTTGTCGTTAAATGGCACGTTGCTTGAAAGGAGAAAAGGTACAACATTTTACCAACTTGATAGATAATATAATAATGTTGTCTGCTGGAAGAATAGGAAAAAAGGATAGATTTGTTGTTGTTGTACTTATTGGTAAAAATGACGGAGAGAGAGAGAAAAAGGAAGAATGATTACAGTGCAATCACGACTTGTGATAAGTACAAGCGCTCAAGTCATGCTTCTTCTCTTTTCTCTTCTTCGGTCCATCTCTCAGAGTGCCTATAGAAGAGTCGAGTAGTCGGACGCCGAGAGTTAGTGTGAGTATGAGCCTGAGAGTCATGATGTGTGCAAAATAATGGGACAAGATTTTCCCTTGATGTCTGCTGGGACATTACACGCTTGTATATTTATATGGGCTGCCCATCACCATCAATATTATATACTAAAGATATATTTCTTCTCTCTCTCTCTCTCTTGTTCACTTTTCGAGTAAGTGAATGTGCAAGATTGTATGCAAATCAGTACACCACCACCACTTGTCTTGTTGCGAGAGGAATGAGAATGCAATAATATCGCTGAGCATTTAGGCAGGCACAGCTCAGTGTGTCCAGTAATATTTACAGGCTTGTCTTTTTGATTACGCGAGATGAGCCAAGAAGAAGAGAAGAATACCGGCTTTTTGTAGAGAAAAATGTGTTCAAAATGTTTCTCTCGTGCGCTGCACATTAGATCCACACATAGTCATTATTGTTATTATTACATAGCCATTATATATTATCCTTATCATTATTATGCAGAGGTACATAGGACACAACAGGTACGCAAAATCGACAAGAGCGTTTTTCAAGCTTGTTTTCAAATTTTACGGGTGAGAAAAGAAAAATAGCAAAAAAGGAATAAAAAAGTGTGGATATTTTAGAGAGAGAAAAAAAGAAAAAAACGCTAGTTTTATAGTACGCTATATTTTGTGAGACGATTATCAATCAAGTAAAGTGCTTTACACAAGAACACTGACTTTTTTACGCCGTTTTCGGCAATTTTACGTATGCATAAGCTTTAACTCGATAATGATAATGGTCTGCATGTACTTATTGGTGTGATGTGACTCACTTTTTTTGGTGCGACCAACCGTAGCCGGAGCCGCCGCCGTGCCGTATAAAGCGTTATAAACCCAATAACCGGTCAATATGGATGGTTGGTTGGGAGAGAACAAAATATAATATTAAGGGAAGGGGTGCTATTTTGAATTTGTTCTTCAAGTTTTTTTATGTACATCACATCTTCGTCATCAACATCATCATTGATATGGATGGATTTGTTGAATAAATTGAACATGTAACCGGCTGACCTGCTGCTGCACCCGCACCCATCCTCCAAGTTCTAGCACATATCCATCCCAAAAAATCCCATAACACATCAAATCCTATAATGCAATGTAAAAGTATACGTAACCCTTTTTTACTTTTTTCTGGTTCTTCCATGGAATACTGAATGTGTAGCCAAGTGAAAAAAATGACTGTGTCGTGGGATTCAATTTTTTACAATGTTTTTCTTCGTCTTTCTGCTGATGTGCTATGTTATGCATGTACACAATCCTGCTCACAGACTTTGTTTTTCTCAGCCATTTCTTCTATGATTAACCCACACTTCGGGTGAATAACTGTTATTAACTTGCGTAAAGCTCGGCTGAGTTTTCTGAAGAATACAATATTTAGAAAGGGCTATTCTGAGAAGTATTCCAATTATACTAATCAAGTATGTATATTATTATAATTTATAAAGGTTATAGGATTTGGATTGGGTAAGGCTTATAATTTGATGAGATGAATGGCTAAAATATTCCGGTGACCTATTGTAATGATTTGGTATACACAAGGTTTGTTGCGGATGCCTATTGTAAATAATTTCAATGTTACAATTTCTTAAAATTCTTCAAGTAGGTGATTGTTGTTGTCAGCTTTTATGGGCTTATTACTTGTTAAATAAACCATAGTCATTAAAGCCAGCAATTGGTTGGTGTTTTCTTATCATATAGATTGCCCGTTGCCATTTTGGATAAAACAAAGGAGTGTGAACTTGATTGTATTTTGAAATTTGAAGGACGGTGAGGATGCCGTATTCGAATTCCATGTAAACTTAGGTATATTGATATTGAAATTCTATGTTGTAACAAAAAAAGAACAAGTTGTTCCTACACACGCAACAAATCCAATATCTCATATTATTGCCTATTATCCCATCCACTATTTCATCTTATCTAAAAATAAGGCTGCAGCAAGTGCATGACAATAATCATATAATCAACTCCAACAAACTAATAATACCAACAACAACAACAGCAATGTCAATATCACCAAACAAAAACACCATACAGGAATGCAACGATATGCACGCACGCAAGCAAGAAAATGTTTTCTGATACAAATACAACTAAACTGAAACATAGAAACACTACATTCAATTTAATATGAACTGATATGACACGATATGATTTCTCATTTCTCTGTTTCTTGTCCTCTAATCTTGCCGCATTCTTTCTGCAACACAACCAAAAGGAAATGCAACTCCTGCACTAACTAAGCTATGCACCCACATTTGCCGTCAACCGCCGCCACGGTCACCACCACACCACCACAAAAAATCTCATATTATGGGTAATCTTATCCGATGTGTGTGTGTATTTACTTAAGCCGCATACACAATAATGATTACGTTGATAAAGCCATCCATTTTTCTTGTGACTTTGTCTCCCTGAATGTCATGATGATTATAACTACTTCTATTGCAGTAATAATATAAGCAATATGGTTGCCTGACATTGCTCCTCTCTCGACTAAAACGAACATGAAATGAAACTCCAATTTTCTCTTACTCTCTCAGCTCAAGCGTAATATTATTTTCTAAGTTAAGTAACATCGGACACCGCACAGCCAAAGAAATTATTAGTGGATTTTGGTGTGGCTCGATGGTGGTAGCGGTGGTATGCATCCCCGCGTGTGTAAGTAAACGAATTACATACAATATTTTTGTCCATCGTTTCTACTTACTATAAACATAGCTATATATCTACCAAATACCTTTTCCCTTATTCTCTCGGCATCTTTTTTATTTGATCAAAATTGCCGATGCGTAAGAAGTACACATGTAGACACACACCACCAAACAATCTGCTGCTGCTACTCCTGGAGGCAACCTTACAAGTCCATCCACCTACCTTCACCACACACACGCACCCACCACATATATTTCCAGATCAGGCCATTATAAAAGACAAGCTTTGCTTGCGGTTATTAAATTGCAGTGAAGCAAAGAGAAAATATTTTTTTCTCTGCATGTCTCTCTCTGTCTCCCTCTCTTTCTCCTCCTGGACTTATTTCAGAGGACAACCACTAATACTTCCTTTTGACTATCACCACTAACTCAGCAAGTGAACCATATCTTTCCTTTCGTTCATGCTACAGGGGGAAAATCGAAGGACCATTTACTTTTCTTAAAGATAATGGCAACGCACATAGGACATTGCAAGCCTCTGGAACTTGCACTAACACGACTTTACTTTATCTCCACACACATTTCTCATCATCATGATTAGCCAAGACCAGAGTAAAAAAAGGGAAGGAAAAAATAGAAGAAAAGACGAAAATATCTCGCAAAGGAATTGGAGATAGTTGGTAACATGAGCCTTGTGAAACTTTGAGATTTTCTCCATTTACTTTTTCTTCTTCTTTTCAACCCAAGTCGAAATTCAACATGAAAAAAGAGAATTTCGTTTAATAAAAGTCACAGGGGAACACGCAGGAGGCCTAGTTAAGTAGCATGAGCCGCGCAGAGGGACTTATGTTCACTATCAATATATGTTTTAATGGAAGGTAATACCACCTTGAAAGAAAAAAATACATACAACTACAGTTATACTCCAGTAAGGTACGAGAAAGGCTTCGTTCCACTAAAAGGAGGCTGGCAAGCACTAAATGAACCGTATGAAGAGACATGAACCAGAAACGGGCCATTGCATTGCATCATGATCGCACCAACAAAGTTTACTTTTTTTCTTTAATGTTTTATTTTGAGCCCGGCTGGATGCATTTTGGGTTGGCGATTGCGATATATCCACAAGTTAAACTGGAAGCTGGACAATATTTTTTAAAGAAAAAAAAGGATCAACCTAAACTGGAGAGAATAAAAAAGGAGTAAACTGTTGGCAGTAGCAGCAAAAATGTTAGTTTTCTTTTCAGCGAGTGGGGGGACGAGGACAAGTTTTTTTTCTAAACGAGGTGGGTCGATATACCAGATGTCATATGTCATGTCAAACTAGGGCGAGATTCCATGCATGAATGCGCCTCTGCCTTTCTTCTTGCTCAAGTCGTCGTCCAAGAAGGGAAATTGAGAAGCCTCTTGTGTTTTCTTGGTTGACTGAAGAAGGAGAAGAGCAAGAGTAAAGAGAGGACTTTTTGGCTTTTCGTCTCTTCTCTTGTTACACATAAGAAGGCCCAGTAGAAACTGGAGTCTCTTGAATACCTTCATCATCAACAAAAACTAGCACCACGTTGAATGGTGGATGTTGAACAGTTCACCAGTCAAAGAAGCTCTATTTTTCTTATATTTTCTTCAGGAAAAATG
This sequence comes from Coecobrya sp. COE2, assembly GCA_027743765.1. Lineage (NCBI taxonomy): Eukaryota > Metazoa > Arthropoda > Collembola > Entomobryomorpha > Entomobryidae > Coecobrya > Coecobrya sp. COE2. Next base: position 18,608 of record JAHZMV010001770.1, read on the forward strand.
AGGGAACAACATGGAAAACTGTGTGCAGCGAGTTTATATGGTGGTGGCGGAAAGGCGAGTGAGTGATGTGCACCCGGAATACTGATGCCGGTCCTCTTTTCAGAGTCAACACTACGTGCATACACAACACTCACAGTGTCTCGGAGGACTCCTCTAAAAATCTCATATATGATGTTGTTTTGTATGCAGGAATGGAAGCGTGCAATAATGCCTAACCTCTTCTCTCATCCCATCAGCCACCAAAGCCAAAAGTCAATGAATCACAATTTTCGTTTGTGCAAGAAAGGATCTATCTGATCCTGATGCTCTGCTTTGGCCTTTTTATGACACAAAAACCTCTCTTCATTTTTTTCCCTGGACAATTTTTGCTCCTGGCTGATCACAGGCTGGCTGGCCTGAGAATGTTTACTCTCTGGATGCATCATGCAAGTGAGCAGCAAAAGAGGCTGCATGCAACCTAACAGGCATAAAAATACAATAATTTTATTCTCTTCCATGCCAGGGCTATAGCACATTCGTGTCATCTTCTGAGCTCCATTCCTTCCTGCTACTACAACACCGGTCCTGGAGCAAGGCCAGCCCTAAAAAATCCTATGATAAAAGCGACACACGTCTTTCTCAGGCAATAAAATACCACTTTACTACTCCAAGTTAAAAAAATATATCTATTTTTTTCTCAGGGCATTTTTTCCATTTCTTGCACCAGTTGGGAAAAAAATTGTAACAATGCTCAGGTTTGAATGCATCACAATCGCCATAAAATGAAAACATGAAAACTTTATATATACTAGGTATATGTATATACGTGGCTCAGGCATTTATCTATTTATTTTGTATATCCACCCTCACTTCTATCATCAATCCAATCATCCAAATCTGATGCGATAGGTAAAAATCAAAACGAAAGGTTCACTCAGCAGGTTTATAAATTAGTAGAAAGCTGTACACAGGGGCAGTTGAAATAAAAGAGAACATGCTTTGTTTCTTTTAGCTCTCAGGACAATTTTTCTTTTTTCGGTCGTTCGAGCTGATTTTAATGGGTTCTTATCTATCCCTCTCTTTAAAAGAAAAACATTTGTTTTTTTCCTCATCACATCTCCTCCAGTCTGTAAGATAGATTGGTATAAGAAGAAATAAAACAACAATGTAAAGACTTGTGTTTTTTCTTGTAGGATGTGTTGTTGTGTGAGTGATTGTAGCAAGCCCACACTTTGATTACACTTTGAACTGCGTACACAGTTCAACTCTGAGAAAAGAAAATACCAATGTGCTTTAAAAAGGAGCAGAAGAGTATGAGGCAGGAGCAATTCCATCCATCCGCCTTTTTCTCCTTCTTCACGGATGAATAATGAGAAAAGCCATTTTACAAGCGTGTTAATCCTCCCTTCTTAGCTTTTTTACCCTTTTCAAAAATACGACGACGAGTAATCTCGAGAAATCTGAGATGCTCACTATTTCATACGTGAAAATGATGAAAAATGCCTTTACGTTACGTACGTGCATAGCACACATATAGCTCTGTAACCATATATCTATCTAAATACTTGTTCACTCGTCGTCGTCATCATCATCATCAGCATCAACATTGTTCCTGATGATGTTTATGATGGGCCAAAAGAGAAAAAGTTTTGTTTTTGGAAAATGAGCAGTTGAGTATTTCATTTCATTCCTTTACAGGGCATTATGTAACATTTTATCCGGTAAGTATGTTTTGTCAGAATAACACGGATTTTCTCTCGTCATTAAAAACCGACACGAAAATGACGAAAAATACGAGAAATTTTTGTGCTTAGCACGTTGCTTTGTTGTTACTTCAATCTTCGTCTCATCATAACTATTTCATCGCGGCTCATGTGTACATATACCCAGGTCTATATAGGTTTAATGTATGTCTACTCATCTGTCCGTACATTTCCCATCATCTCTCCTCACCTCAGCCTTTTAATTTCTTAAAAGCTATGCAATAATAATAGCAACATCAACAACAACCGTCACAAAAGTTTTTGAAGTGAAAAAAGTAAGGAAATAAACG
>JAHZMV010001771.1:0-13385 GCA_027743765.1 Coecobrya sp. COE2
AATAACCACTTTGATTCTCCTGGTCATCACTATCCTAGCACCGATAATCATAACCAAGTTGGATTTATTCATAACCGTAATCCTCCATCGCAAAGTTTTTCACACTTTTCTCTCGATACTTATCCAGGAGAAGGTGGAGGAAGCTCAGATGGAGGGCATAATGATGTTAGCAATGCTGGAAACGATGATTTCTATGATTTTTAACTTACATGTAACAAAATTTTGATGATTTTCATCAAACGTTGCAATAATATTGGTGGATTCAACAGAATCAAGAATATTCTTGAGATGCATGATTTGTCAGTAAAGTAGTTGCAGTACTGTCATCAAAAAAGTGTAAAATAAATATAGTTACTCCATTTTGATATAAAGTTCACTGTATTCATTCCCTATAATTCTTCACACCTGAATATTGCATCTGTAAAGTCGCATGATAAACAATCATTAAAGACTTTGTGACTAATAATAATATTACCATAATCATTTTATTCCACCGGAGTAGTACCTCCCTCCTTATTTTTCTTTCTATCATCCGCCTACCATCCCATAATTTTAAAATCGCCTGTTAAAAATTCCTTCATTTTTTTCCTTCTGCGCATTGAATCCTCTTCACAACAACGTTATATAATAAGTAACAAAACAGCAATTAGTCATCGCGTCGACGTCGGCATCCTTTCTCACACACAACACAGTAATCATGCATAAGCACTGCTGCTGCCGTTTCGCCTCACAACTGTAACACTCAACATCACATTAGTACAACACCGTGAGTGAAACGAATTGGACGGGAAAAGGGAAATCAAAACAGTGCTTATTTGTCATGCAATACGGATTATTATTACGCCTCCAAAAAACTGCTACCTCCACCATAAGAACCATGTATTTTGCCTTAATGCTGTATATGACAAGTACCATGCCTTATATTTCCATTTCATTGTGTACTGTACAAATAAATAAATAGAATCTTCCTTTACACCTGAACCTTTTCCTTGTGCGCCACGAATTTACATTAAAATATGTGGTCCCACGACCCATCATGAAAATGAACGGACACACACAAATCCACCTGTTCTGTTCTCCTGTCACAACATAATACTCTGTACTGCTACTGTAGCAAGTAAAAGCAAAAAGGTCCTTTTTACATTTTACATGACATGACATGAATGTTGGTCTTAAGCTTTTATGTTTCACCCTTTTTGTCATAATAATGGAGGCTAATATCGTCATCATCATTATATAATCATCTCTCGCTAGCCAGAAAGTAAAACGACTTTTCTTACACGAGTTTTTTAACAGAAGCGGTAGTGAGTAAGTAGTAGAAGTAATCATTGTTATTATTATTACAAGGTACAACCGTCATCATGATTTCAGGATCCGTAATTTTGATCATTCTGCCATGCTGACATGACATACCGTAATAATAATATTATTGCAGGTTCACCTTACCCCAAAATAAGATTTCATGTAATCCAGAGAAGACTTGTCCGGTGGCATGTTTGTGAACATCACTGCTCTGCAGTTGAAATGGTCAGAAATGTCTCACGCTTTATGGCTACCTTACTTTTCTTATTGAGTCGGTCTGCAACTAGTAGCTTATCTTATCTATCATATAACTTAAGTAAACCTCAAGGGATGGACAGAGAGAAAAACGAATTAACTTAAAAGATGATGATTATCAAGTGAGATAGCATTCCATTATGTTATTACGTCGTGCATGGAGAATGGACACCCGACAGAATCGCAATAAAAGCTTAAGCAACCAAGTTAAACCACATGAAAGGGCACTAATATGCGCAGTTTCAACTTGTGCAGTGGTTTATGTCTCTATTTAAAAATATGAAATGTACTACTGCTACTGAATACTGCGTCATTTTTTTAAAAGCAAAATCATTTTTGACGTCTTTTCGAGCGGAGAATTCAGTTCAGTGTGGAATTGGGATTATGGCCTTTGAGTCCTTGTCGTGTGGTTAGGTTTGTATGTTCGGTAATGGCATGTTATTACACAAGATATGTGCGCTATTCATGCACACACAACTTGAAATTAAGCAGATTCTTTTAAAATGATGATATGCATTCGTCGTCGGAGAGGGATGGTATCCACCTACCGCATTGTGTATATTTATTATAATGCATATATAATATCATGGATGAATGACTGCATGCATATTTCACTTATTGGTTTCTCAATCTTCTCGGTTCGGTGGTAGAGGTAAATAAATGAGCTTTTTATAAGATTAAAAATGTGAGATGAACTGTGTTTGAATTAACAAGGTTTAGGTTTTGATGAGAATGCTGTATTTGTTATTTAGAAATAATGGAAAGGTAGCATATAACATTCTATTAAATGTTATGAAATTATATGTTATTTTTTTCTTACAAATTTGTTATTTATTACTCGGGTCATGCCTACCTACCAGTGTTTTGTGGGTTTTTCTATTTCAATCTGCCATCGTGTCGATATAATAACGACGGTTTTGTTGGTGTGTGGCTTCTGGAGAAGAATAAAATGAATACTGTAGTGAATATTGTAGCGTTGGTGGTTATGTAGACACCAACAACGTGCAGTTGCATTTTGAGAATGCATTTGTAAAAATGATTTTTAAGGTGAGATTCAGAATCAGGTTACTTTATAACGTACTTCATCACTTTAAATATATATTTGGGCACGCAGTATCATTGTTACTTATTGCTTGAAAAGAAGAATTGTAATGAAAATGAACAAGGGATAATGAAAGAGTGGATGGGTTACGGCTACGGACGGCGAAGAAGGGAGGACAAGGGAGCCATTTCGTGTTCGGCATCTGTTATTCTTCGTCTTGTGGGTTCGGCTTCACTTGTCAAATACAAAGAGATAGAAAAGGAAGACAAAAACAGGAGTGTACAAAAAAGTGTAACGAATGTGCAAAGAAAAATTAAAGTAAAAGTGCTACCGATGATGTTATTATGAAAATCGTGCATGTAAAATTGGAAGGAAAGTGTTACGTGTCCCTCTAGCCTAATTATTTGTACATACATTTTCTTTCTAAATTAAGGCAAATATATTATCTACTGACCATTAGAATTGTAGAGCTGGCCAACATACATTGTTCTAGATCTTCCATTCCAGTATCAACAAGTTACGGTTACGGGAAGTTGGGAGTAGTCTGAGACTTTTTATCTACTATCTTTCATTATACAACATATATTATTATTTCACATAAGTTTAAATTAGCTAAGAAAGTTTTCGCAGATGTCTGAATTACTTTCGTACAATGATCCAGTCGGATGTATGCATATTATGTAAAAGCAATAAAAAATACAGTTTGAATGTTAAGTAATACTGAATCAACAACAGATCGAACATCTTGGAAAAAATATCTGATCATGCGGACAGAGAGGGAAACTTTTCTTTGTAACCCGCATAATATTCTCTAAGAACGTGAGCAAAGCGAATCACATTTCCGAGTCATTACCGAAATGGAAGATGATTATGCAAGTAAATACATCCTCCTATTGTAAATATAATAAAAATATTCACATTTTTATCTATTTTCCATATTACATAGGTAAATATACAACATTCACCTGTACACAGAAGCTACAATCTTACGTTAAGCTGATCAACCAAAAATAACCGTTGCGTTTAATAATGATGGTCATGATCTAACAAAATCGACAAACAATAAACTTCCAGCTTTGAATATTACATTCAATCAAGCATACTTAAACTTTCCGGATGAATTTCATAATGATGGTCATGTTGATGCCGAAAGTGAACCTTTTCCAGTAAAGCATAAGAGAAAATTATATATTTCTGGCCCTTTTTCTATATTACTAAGTACAGTGAGTTGGAGGGATTTATTCATACACTTCCAATTTTATATCCGAAATTATCCCTAAAATATCTACCTTGATAAATTTTCTCTAAAAAAATTGTCAGTTCCATGCACCAACCGTTTTTCCATAAGAGTCTCCTCACAAAGCACACTTACTCAAATGTACAACAGCAATCATAAACAAAATCGACAAACAATCAACTTCCAGCTTTGAATATTACATTCAATCAAGCATACTTAAACTTTCCGGATGAATTTCATAATGATGGTCATGTTGATGCCGAAAGTGAACCTTTTCCAATAAAGCATAACAGAAATTTTATTTCTGGTCGAACACCTTTTCTATATTGTGTACCGTGAGTTGGATGGATTTATTCATAGACTCCCAAGTTTATATCCGAAATTATCCCTAAAGTATCTTAATAAATTTTTCCTAAAAAATTGTCAGTTCCATGCACCAACCGTTTTTCCATAAGAGTCTCCTCACAAAGCACACTGCTCTCTCTCTCTCTCTCAGCTCATTTTTATTTTACCTCTTTCCACTCAACAATTTCCATACTTAAATGACTCGACAACAATGGTAATCTCCATAATAATCATCACGCATGCATATCAGATCGCTCGGCAGAAGCAGCAGCAGAAAACACAGAAGAAGACGAATGAAAAACCAACAACATCAAAGGACCATGAAACGATGTATGAAACACACAAACTTTTTATACACGAGAGCATGTAAAAAAGTAAAAGTAAAAAAAAATAATGTAAAACGCTCCAGTCAAAATTCAAAAGGCATATATAACCACCACATTTCTTCCTTTATTTCTGCCGGTAAAAAGGAAAACAAAAGCCTAGCAGATTATACCAGCGACTATAACCGTGATACTTGAGTTGAAATAAAAATGAGCTTTTAACAAAAGCGAGAAAAACGGAAAGCTAAAGCAGTAGCAGCAGTAGCATCAGAGCAGTTACCTTTTTTCCTACAAAAAGTTTAACTTTGTCATTCATCTACCTTCATCCATCTATTCTACTCAACCTAGTAAAAAGCGGAAATGCACACCCAAAAGAAATAAAGTAAAATGCTACACGTTTGTCTTTAAAAGAATCATCATTATCATTACAAATGGGCTTGAGCAGCTCAACACAAAGAAGAAAAAATGCCACACAAGTGCACACATTGAATGGTAATATGCGAAAATGTAATAAGTAGGTATTCCATTGAAACGTTCGATTTTTTTTCCGAAGCCCAATAAAAAATCAGACTTTCGCGTTGAAAGACGCAATAATATATACAATATAGCCATTTATTTATTCCGTGCCGTATGAAACGAACGAGAGAGATGTTAAAGGAAAAAGTAGGAAACAGCATCATTCCATTACTACGTCCTTTGCGAGAGTCGTCTCTACGCTTCTCTCACTCTCGCTCTTATGATCATGCTGTGAAACGTCTCATGCACTAGAGTACAAGCAAAAGCAACGCTTATTTCCCCTTTTACCATGAAAGATCTCTCTGGTGTTTTGGTAGGGGAGTATTGGTAATAAGCCACGACAAAAATCAAGTTCAAGACTCAGTCTGGCTCAGCATCTCGAGCCAAACGGATCTTTGCATGCTGTTGAGTTACACAACACATGATGGTCCATTCTTTTATCATTACTGTACCTCTTCTGGAAAAAAATATTCCAGTGCTAGTTTATTTTGTGCTGTATCCAGCATCTGTCTCACATTTCCCCTGAACAGATAAAAGTTCTCATTTGTCTGCTTGTGAGAGAATTGAAGAGAAACAGCAGCAGCCGCTACATGATAACACTGCTGACAACTACGGATCATGAAAGTAGAACATTTCACTTTCGCAATTATGGCAAAAACAGGAGTGGTAGTAGTGCGGACACCAACATCATCATCGGCAAAAACTTTAGCGAAAGTAGATTACTTATTACACATTCAATAAGTTTGTCCATTTTCCAGCCTAATATTACAACACATTGCGATTTTTATTAACACTTTGTTTCAGCAGCGGTGGTTGCAAAGAAGCAATATCAACAGTATAAAAAACCGTGCAAGTGGACCAAGGTGTTGTTGCCCTCTTTTTCGCTCTTGATGCTCTCATCATATCTTCCAGAGTTGCTACCTCTTTTGTTGTTGTTGATTCCATTTTGATGAAAAACAGAAGGGAAGAGGAGCAATTTTGTTAAAGATTAATCCGATTTTTTTCTACCCGGATTTTTCCATTTTATATCCACTTTTTATTACGCAATGCAGCAGCAACAGAAGTGCCCATTCACCTCTGAAAAAACTTGGTTACCCCATTAGGTAGAAAAACGTGAAAAACAAAAACAAGTCCTTTTTTTGGGTATAATGCACAAAAATGGTTGTGGTGAGTGAACTGTTAACTGCTTCATGCGTACCATGCACGTTGACTGTGTGAGCGGACGTGTAAAACGTATAAATAAGCTTATTATTTGTTTGAGCTGATGCTGTAGAAATGGGCAAGAGAAATCACTTTTCTCTATAGAAAAAAAATGAACAGAGAGAACAAAAATCCAAAGCCAGTAGAGAATTAAAGGAATAAAAAGTAAATGGAATTGACGATAACTGCGTTGATAATGGGAAAGGTGTTGATATGAAATTGCCTTGTTGCTTTTTCGTGGTGGCAGCTGAATTGCAGTGACTGTGAATAGAATGCCACTATTAGACACAGTGATTATTTGAAAGGGAAAGTGAAAGTGTGAAATTAATACTAAATGAGTCAATGAACGGCACAACAGTGTGTGCGCACACATTTATACTCTGAAACCAATTTTATCTCAAATCCTGAGAGAGCTCGGCAATTTACTTTATTATGGGATATTATATATTGACGCACTAGTGTGTAATCTGTTACACAGTGCTTAGTGCATTACAATATTATTATTAAACTTGTCATGTCAGTACCAACAGTTGCATCAACGGCCACAGCAGCAGGGAGAAAACAGCACGTTTACCGTACCGCACCAAGTATACTACTACTGCTTTGGTTGTTCCACAGAGTGTAACCGGTGTTATCGATGAGATTTTCTTTGAACTGTTTTCCATATTTGTATGTTATGTGAAATCAGAACGAATATAGAATTATTGTTCGTATGAAAAAAAGCATCATTCTCTTTTTCCCTTTTGTCAAATGAACGTTTGGAATCCAAAACGATTTCCCTTTCTACTTTGTAAACGATTCTACTAAAAGTATGTATATGGTATAAGGTCCAATATCCGTCCAATAATAGATATACCAACCAAACCAATATATAATCCTTACACAACTCTTTTTTCTCTCTCTCAAGTGAAAGGGAACAAAAATACGACATTATATCATCACCATCTCTCTTTCACTTGGTCGCATGCTCTTATTTGAATGGTGAAACTTGTATAGGCAAATGTTGGATAGTATTATCATCAAGGACAGAAGTAACACAAAGAATTTGATGACGACGATGATGATGACAATGGGATTCATAAAGGGAAACTCTTCAACAAACGGTGACAATGAGGAGGAATCCTTTGGAATAATCCGAAAACACGATCCTTCTCCTCGAACAACTCGACGACTCCGTCAGGAGAGGAACAACAACAAATGTTACAGAGAAAGTGGGCTACCAATGATGATGCTTTTAGCTTCTTACCTTCTCATTTTCACAGTTGTTACCAACTTTGTCACATCTCAGCCCGTGACAAATCTCCAGGCACGTAATAATAATAAGCTTACTGAAACACCAACACAAAAGGCGGCGGTAACAACGATACCAATAACGCGAAAAACGGTATCGTCTCCTCCATATTCTTACCCGTCCTCCTCTTCAGTTTATTCTGATTCTAATGGAAATGGAAGTAACATCATCGGTGCTATTACCACCGCAGATGTTGTAACATCAATGAAACATTCGGGAAAACAAGGAGTGAAAAATGTGGATTCTTTGAATCCTCCACAACCTCTCAGCATTCCTATCGTGCAACTGGAGGAAGAGGAGGAAAAAAGGAAGGAATTATCAAATCAGTTTGAAAATGGAAAGGATGCCGATTCGAAAACAGCAGCTGCTGTGGAATCTGTGAACAACCCTGCTAATCATTCTCCTTCTCTTACTCATCCCCTTAATAATAATGGTAATGATAATGTTCTCTCAATGACGTTGACAAACACATTGAAAAGCAGTGGAAGCACCGGTGCTGCTTTTTCTGAAACGGAAAGTGCAGCCAGTTTAAAATACGGTGGAGCACGAACCGTTCCAATGGAAGGGAAGAAAGTTGGACTGGCACGAGATAAGGATAAAGTGATGTTGACAGATGATGTAAAAGGATCCTCCTCCACAGTAAATCCGGTGTCATCGTCATCGTACTCCTTTTCTAGTCAAAATGGTAATTCTCTACCACCACCAACGCCAGCAGAAGACTCTGGTGCTGGTGACTTGAGAGCTAAAATAAACATTAGTACGATGGAGGAGATGAATAAGAAGGAGAAGGATGTTTCTCGTCAACAACATTCAAAAGTGAATCACAACAGTAATCCGTATCTGAACAAGTCACAACGATTTATGTCAACAGCAGCAGGACGACTAGTAGCATCTACAACGGGAGAACCAACTGAAAAACACCGAGAAATGACAGTGACAACAATAACAACACGGAGAAGAAACGACAACAGTGGAGATTACTACTTTGGCCATGACGCAGAGAAAAAGAAAACGAGTGGATATGCAAATGTCGTCAATAATCATGTAAATTCGGGTGAGGAGCAGCAACAGCAGATGAAAGAAAAACAACAAGGATTTGACACTGATTACAGTAATAAGCAGAGAGCTTCCATTTCCACTCGAGTTGGAAAAGTTGTTGTTGATGATGAAAGCCAGTCTAATGATAAGAATAACGGAACTGCTACTCCAACTCTTACTTCATCTCATTCTCCAAATGGTAAATCCTCTTTTCTTTCTCCTTCTTCTTCTTCTTCTGCTGACAGTTCCTCAACTTCCCCAGGGAATTTAATGAAATCAACTCAAAAAAGTAGACCTGTCACAGAAATGAACAGCGTCTCCGGCTTGTCGCCGCCAGTTCCACTGGCACAAGTTTCCCTTGACAAGATGAACAATAAGGAGGAGAATAGGTCTAGTCCCGCTTCAACTGGAGAAGATTCTAAAGAGCAAGAGGAGCAAGATGAGTACAGTGCTCATCATCAGCCCAGCCACTATAACTCTTACGACTACTCGTATGATTCACCAATGTCTCCGTTGACAGGAGAGGACATTGGGAACCCTCCTTCTCCAGTCTTCTTCTCCGCGTCATCATCCTCGTCGTCTCCTACCCCACTCCTAATGAACAAATGGATTAAAACTCTTGTCAAATTGAGTCAATGTCGGGCAAATTGTCTGGATCAGGCGGGGATTCATCATTGGGACTCTTCTTTGGGACGGAGTGAAATTCTTGTAAGGAAATAGAAAGAATTTATTTTTCTCACATTCCTCGCTTTCACTTTCCCTATATCAGTCAATACTATAGTAAACCATATTAGTATATCGCTTTGCAATGAATTTCATTGATGTTGTTGCGCGATCCCCATTTTTCCTCTTATCCGTTACATCCCCGCATATTACACCATTCCAATACCACCACCATCATGGGAAACATAGAATAGGCTAATGTTAATGCTGACGAGGAGGACGATGATAAAACTAGATTGAAGCGTTACAAATTGGACAAACTACTTGTAATGCAATACATGTCTTTCTTGTCATCATGTCCTGTCCTCCTCCCTTATTTTCCAATACTAAGCCGACATCCCCTTTCTCCTTTCACTAGTTCTTTCGCATGTCTTTCTCTTCGAGTAGATTCACTCACTCTCTACTTGACAATTCAAATCTGATTCAATCATGTACGTGTACACAGACATCCACCGACACACACACAACAACCACAGCATGATGACTTTTATACTCCATATAATATCACGGTCATCATCTAATTACCAATACACTCATCTTCTCAAGCTGTGTTGTTACTCCTTCAAAAATTGGGTTGTACGAAAGCATCCAATGCAAAAAAATAAAATATCACATAACATTATAGCCCGATTGACCTTGTAAAACATTCGTAGTTTGGTCTCCCTGAGCTAATAAAAATGCCAACAACATACGAAATTGTATCCTAGTATGCATCATAATATATGCACTAGTTTTCATACCATTTTGAACTAAATATTATTATTTTTTCATCGTATGTGCGGAAAACTTATGACATTTGTAAGTAGGCAAATAAATGTACTTTGTAGTCAGCAGAGGCAACCGATCCCTCGTCTCCATATCTTATTGGTATGCCAATAATGATTTGTGCTTGTGTTGCTGCATCTCCTCTCTACTTTTGCTCCTCATCTCCTTTCCAATCTAACCAATCCACTACTCTATTTCCAAGTACCAAAAAAGCCTGTGATATGTATATTCCAATCATCCAACTCTCAGAAAAAAAAATTTACTTTCCCTTCTTATTCTCGGGTGTCTTCCGTTCCATATCTTTCTCCTTCGTCGTCGTCAGTCAGTTATGTACAAAGTAGTTTACTTTGTTAACGAAGTTTCATGACATGAATTCACTCATGCAACTACCAAACCATATATTCCATATCTAGATGTTATTATGCCCAGATTCTCATTCATTGCCATTGCAGTGGTAGTTTAGCAGTAGTGAGCTGAAAAGTGAGTGAGTGCAGCCAAGTATAAGTTTAAGACAGTTTCACTTCAGCACACTTTTTCATACTCTATCTCCTCAAGTTGCAAGTCATGTCGAAAAAATGCATGCAAACATACATATCTCGTCTAAATAATTTTTTACGCTATATCACATCTCATATCCTTTAGCACTCACTGAATCAACGAATGTAGAACAAAAAGTATTCTTCAGGGCAGACAGTAATATACTAGACATACTGGCAACTGGTGTGGTTGTGATGGCGGTAGATGACGAAGATGAATTTATTCCACAATACACATGATTATACTATGTAAACTTTGAAATATAATGGAATGGAAAAGAAAACGAGTTTTGGTGTTACTTATACGAATGTGTTATGCATTTCATATTCTCCTGAAGCATCAGGGTCAAAAGAAGGGTATGCCTGCTTGCACACAATGAATAAACATACATACCTATTATAATTCTAATATCGCACGTGTAACACGAACACTATTTATTTTTGACATATTCATCATTTCCCCTTCTCACAAGAAATTTACACATTTTATCTTTTCCCCCGACTTCATTTTTGATTAGGTGTGTACCAAATAAAAAATACATATTTACACTACTTGGAAAAGGCGTGTGTAAGTGTACCCGTAACTATTCTAGCGTATTTATCACTTCACAACATCCATTTCTTTATGTTTTTCTACTTGTTTGAAACTCAAGAACATACATACCTATTATAATTCTAATATCGCACGTGTAACACGAACACTATTTATTTTTGACATATTCATCATTTCCCCTTCTCACAAGAAATTTACACATTTCATCTTTCCCCCGACTTCATTTTTGATTAGGTGTGCACCAAATAAAAAATACATATTTACACTACTTGGAAAAGGCGTGTGCATTTGTACCCGTAACTATTCTAGCGTATTTATCACTTCACAACATCCATTTCTTTATATTTTTCTACTTGTTTGAAACTCAAGAATATTGTCAGTCAATTCGACTCCAGCAGCACAAGATACATTTTTTGCATGTGGTTTTATTTAGTAAATGTACGCATCAAAATAGGTATACATATCCACTCAACTCTTTTTAAAACGAAGCTTTTTAGCCTTCTTGATTTGATACCCTTGAGATGATGATCATGCTAGAGGAGGAGAAAGGAAGAAAAGAAGGGAGAAAAGAATAAAAAAAGAGAGGTTGCATGTGTATGAATGAGATCTAGATCTAGCGAGTTTATTTGGTTCTTCTTAGGATTGTGAGGGAAAACCACAGAGTTTACTATCACGTTCATTTCATTTTCTTTTTCCGTTCCCCTAAACCTTTTCCCTTGCCACCATCCCACCACCACCGCCACATCATCATCATCAGGCCACTACTATAAGCTGAACACTATAAACCCATACACTAACAAGCAGGCAATGAAGCAAAAGTGTAATATATGCACATATACCTACTTACAAGGAAGGAGCAAAAGAGAAGACCCTCTTCACTTCCTTCCTTCTTCACCTCTCCTGATTTTACAAGATGGGCATTGAGCATCTTTTACAAATACTACACTTTAACATTCCAGTCTAGTTGGGTGTTAGTGTTGTGCTCAGTTCCCTGTTCGGAACAGCTAAATCCCATATATCTTACTTTGCTCACACTCTTTTTCTCAATTCTTTTCTTCTTTTTTATTTCATTTGCTACAGCAGGAAAATCATTCTGATGTTGGTGGTGATGCTGCTGCTGTTTCTGCTGATAATCAGGAAAAAGGAGAGGAAGAAGCAGGGGCAACAAGAGGAGCAGCAAGTGTACCTTATTCACCAGTACACCTACTTCCTCTTCCTGCATCATCTACAGCTCCTCCAAATTGGAGTGATCTCAAAAAGGAGCAAAAGCCCAAGACGCCAGTTGTGTACCTTGAGCAAATGAAGGAGAAACGGATGAACCCTCTTGCTCGTTTCCCTACTACTTCTACAGCTACTCCTGGGCGAACAATAAAAGTGACACCAAGCAAATCCATGAAATATTATGAGGTGAGGAAACTTGCTATATAGCACATCTTATACAGTGAGTAATACGTAATGTGGATGCCTCCTCCTCCTCTTTCTTGCTCGTTTTTCTTTCTTTTCTCTACTTTATTTTGAAAAATCTAATTTGAACTTGTAGAAAATAACTTTTCTTTTCACTGACTATACGACTTGCTTTTATGAACGTGCTTCTTCATTTTGTATCGCTCCCCTTTCCTTTACAATAATGCACATCAGTAGCAGGAGCACCACACAAGAAAATTTATTTCCGTTGCCGCCACCACACCACCGTACCACCACCTCCACCCCCTCCTCAACCTTTTTTTTTGTTTCTTACGTAGAATACTTGGCTTAACATAAAAGAGAAAAAAATTCAAAAGCTACATTAAATTACTACTATACGTAATAATAAAACAAAGACAATAATGTTCTTTTCATACGTGAAGAACAAAAAAAAACGTATAAAAAGGGTGGTGTGAGGTGCAATGTACAATCTGCTTCGTTAATATTTTTGGAGGGTATATTCCAACTTTTAACATTCTTCTCCACTCCACTCCACCGCAAGTTTCTCCCTCTTTTCATTTCTCTCTTCTAACGTCTATACATTCGGATCCTCTTTTTTCTTTCACACCATCACATTATCAACATGATGATGGCGATGAGGAGGGTGAAGTAGTATAGTATAGAGTAGTGATGATGAGGAAAAGCGAGGATCACTCCCTCCAAAAGTACAGCAATAACGAGCCATTGTAAACGGTTCAAATAGGTAGCCGGAGATTTGTAGAAAAAATTAGCACGTTTAATGGATTTGACCTCTATTTGACCTTGAGGTCATGATGGGTCAATTGAGTTAATGGA
>JAHZMV010001772.1:0-14283 GCA_027743765.1 Coecobrya sp. COE2
GGAAGAAAGAAGGATGCTAGCAAACTAGCAAAAATAATCGAAAAGATTTGCTTTTTTCCAAAACACGGATTCACCGTGTTCAACTTTAATTTCCCATTTTCTGCCATTTTACACTCGGTCATGTGGAATAAAGCTTTCCACAAGTCGAAAGTTTTGTATTATTGGCTTTTCAACTGATATGGGAGGATGAATACATTGGGTTCATCAACAAAAAAGTATATATATATATTTTTGAAAATATAGCAGACAATATTTTTATAACAAAATTTACACTTTTTGGATTAGTCGAATATGTCATACTGTTGTAGTTGGTTAAGTATTCCATTCACACATTTACTTTCTACATTCAAATGGTTGGAAATAAAAGTGATACTAGTGCATTAAGTAAGTTTACAAGGGGAATCTAATGATAAGAATAATTATATTGTTCCAAGGAGGAAAAATGAAAAGGTTATTGCCGAAATCAACACGACAACATGCAGAGTTTACGTACAAATAGTTTGAAAGCACATTTATTTTTCACCATCACCGGCGCGGAGAGACAGGGCGAGTTGAAGACTAGGTAGATAGAGAAATTGTAGATTTATTACTGCAAAGTCCATGTTGTTCCTGTTGTTGATAATAACCTGTTTGTTTGTGAACAAGCGTTATATATTCGCACAGACATTAATATAGACGCAATAATACGTACATAAATATTCGTACACTCTATATTATCCATTTTATCGTCATGATGATGATCATCATCATTCAATGTTGAGTTGATATTATGCAAAATGTAAATTTATTCCCTGACTATACAGACATACATCATTTTGTAGTTCAGATGCATGCCTAAATAAAAATAATAACAAGACGAAGAAGAAAACAACAACAACCACAGCAATAACATAAGCGACGGGTTTAAAGAGAGAGGGAGAGAGAGAAGGCTTCAAGGGGGAGCATATAGAAACGAGTAATCTGCATTTCTTTCACAGCAAGGAAGGCAACGACAGGGAAGAACCTTGTTGGTGATTAATCATTCGTATAGAACTCTTGTACTTGTGTGCATATGAAGCAGAGAGAAATGCTTTTGTCAGCTCATTTGAAATAAAACCATAAAAGAATTATTTCAATACCTTTTCGTTCATTTTTCAATGCACATAGAATGCTCCGACAGACTGTAGTAGTGTGTGTGACTTTGACCAAGCCAAGAGAGCAAGCAAGCAGGATTTTCTTTTTGGCTTAACCGGCCCAAACATAAAATTTGAACATACAGCTTTTTATTGTATTGCATATTTGGCAGTAAATGGCTAATGGCCATGGTATAATGTCCAGCGACCTTGGTATATTAAACTGTGATCCTCATTAGCATACTTTGATGCGGTCATTCGTTACCTCTCTCTCTTTCTCTCTCTCGCTTCTCAGATGTATGTATAAGCATGTTCCGTTCGCTTTCATTCCTTTCTAACGAATGTATAAGTAGACTATTCTCAATTCTGGCTTCACATAGAGAGAGCGTATAAAACACTCAAGCTTTAAGCAGAGCATACACACACAACAAATTTTGATTCGGACATAATCCGATTTGATAAGTCAGGCTTGCGTAATGTTGCAATGGTAATGGTGTATACTAAAACCTACAAAAGCTAACCAAAGACTTCCACTGTTTTAAAACTTGCCGAGTAATATTGCCTTTTAAAGAGAGAGATCAAATAGGGTATTCGGTGTACAGAAGAGGAAATTCTGTTTCGAGCTAACATTTCATATTGTTCCACCATATCATCGCCGCCACCACCATCACATTGCACACAAGAAACATGAACGTGCGTCGACACATATCGATTTCAGACATGTTTATGCATAGCCAAAGGGGAAAGCATCATGGTTTTGTGATGTTGTTGACGACGACGACGATGATGTTGATGATGGTAATAAGAGCCGCAATGGTGTACTTACATAGCTGCCGTTTCTAATGCTGCTCTGCTACTACACTCTCCGTTTTCTACAAACGGCAACTACACAGTTTTGGCAGTATTATTTCAAAATATGCTCATAAAATCCAAACTTCGTTACACAACAGCCATTAGGGCTACGGCTGACCAATAGACCATTTTATGGACATTACTTAAAATGCTCTTTCTCTCTCGCTCTTCTCCTGGTATCCATAAGCTGAAACTGCAAAGTGAATACGACAGGCATTTGGGAGCACGATTCTGCTGCTGCTGTTATGAGAGAGTGTAATGCACATTTTATGGATGAGAGTTTGTGTATGCGTTTTTTGGTATTATCGTCATAATGCAGAAAATCATGATGCCGTTTAGAGACCAGCTAAAGAGGGAGTGAGAGAAAGTCAGCAGATAGGCCATGCCATTATGCCAAGAATAATATTGGCTAATATATGTGTATATATATATTATATGCATCCCTTATTGAAGCTAATGGGTGAGACGACGTGGTATAGCATTTTGGAAAGAGTAGTGGTCTGGTCAGTGGACTACCACTAATACATTTCACAATTCACTCTACTACTGCTATTACCCCCAAAGTAGCCGTCAGCGTATATAGCAGGATATCTTGCCTTTACTATTATTACCATTATAATCGGTCATAAAATAGCATCATGATCCGTTATATTTTTCATATTGAAAATTTAGTGCAAGTGGTCGCAGCGGGAGAAACGACATACCTATATTGTCCATCTATCTCCACGTCTCTAACTCCTGGCTCGCTGCAATATATGGCTTTCGTAATTTATATCAAAGCAGAATTATGTACAATAAAGGTAATAGTAATAATATTTCATATGCGAAAGTATATATATACCCAGGAGTATTTTCTTGTTAGCAAAAATGTATTAGCTATCCATTATATTCTATAAAGTATTGGATAACATGGTTGTTAATATGATTTGACAGGATATTATGAAACGCACAGAAAACTCGAGTAGACTGAAGTTAATACTGTATCACTACGTGGTCGTTTCACGGGTATCCATCAAAGTTTCACTTTCATGTCTTCACTCGCTCTTCTGTACATATGAATTGTACGCATTTTATATATTATTACGTATACCCAGTTCATACATGAATTCTAAACATTTCTTCAAATTAAACAACTTTTTAGCAGTGACAGAATAATAGCAACGACCGACAAAGAAAGAGCTTCGCAAGTAATAAAAACACATTCAAACGTAATCCAGCTCGATTCTGGCGTTCAACAGGGCCATCAAATCAAGAGAAAGGGATGATGCGCACACACTACAGACAGGCAGGAAGAAATACAAGGAGATGTAAAAGAAAGTGGAATTGGTGTGTGCTTATTATGCCTAGTTTTGTATACATACCCTTATGTACAGCATATAAATATGTACATACATCCATGCAAGAATGTGAATGTGACAGAAACGCAGTAAAATAATTCATTTCTTTTTACTACGATTTGATACAAATACTTATATTATTTACACATGTTACTTTGATTCTGTGTAACCTACCTTGAAAATGTACACATTCAAAATACAATATAAAATGTACATATATCGTTCTGCTCTCGGTTTCTCTTTGTTTCCTTTTCCAGATCTTCATGGTATACATATTGACAGTAGAGATTCGTCTAGTACCTAAGATGCTATGTCCTAGTCTGCCATCACACATCACCATCGCCATGTTCTCCAACTACTTTACTATATGCCACCCCATTTCAAAGACATCTTAGGACCGATTTTGATTACAATTCAGAGCACGTTCGAATTCCCCATACCACAAAAGAGTTGAGGCGAGATCAAGAATCAAGGAGTTACGTGGCCCCACACATACGAACAAGCATAGTAAACCTACATACATGCCTAATCTAATCTAATACACCAAGAGACTCGAGATATCAGCTAAACTTTAGTTTTGCCTTTTACACATATATTACGTAATATGTATCCTCCAAAATGGTACTAGAAGTTGTCATTCTTGTCGTAGTGGCATTAGTTAAGTCTTCTGTTTCTTCGTCTTGAAGTTGGAAGCTTTGAATTCTTTGTCGTTCCTTTCTTCAATCTCCTTTCTAAAATGCCTGAATACACATACCAAACATACAAGCATACTTTTTCTCCGATTGACAAAAGTGTGCACGCTTGAAAATCGTACATTGTGTATCTCTCCTTCCCTACTATTTGATCAGATAGGTTTATGCTGTGTGCGAGAGAGAGAGTAAACTTCACCTTTTGCGTTCCTGTCAAAGTGGTTGAATCCACACATTTAATGGATCCACTTATATGTACAACTCCCGACAGACAAGCGAAGCATTGAAAAAAACCCTGCTGTTTTAATCACGCACTCTCTCTCTCTCTTCTAAACAGTCGACCGGCATTTTCTCTCACTCACTCCACTACTCACATTACTAGATTCTCGCTTCAGGTCCTCTCTCTCCCAGAAAAACCACAAAACAGAAGGAAACAACCGCATCAACAGCATTTCATACTTAAGTTTACTTCGTTGTCGTAATTGCTTTTCTACTGTTGCTTGCTTGCTTGCAAGCGAATAATTACAAGTACCCATAATTACTTCCCCTCTCTCTCTCTCTATCTGTAACTCAACTCTTACATCACATCTCTCAGATCAAAACTTACTAAACTTACTATACTACATACCACTGCTACCAACACCAACACTAACATCACATACACCAGCAACATCACCACAGCGTTTACATTATATTTTTCCATCATAATATGCGCTTAACTTAATGTTTATCTTCTCAGCTTTGTTTGATAAATACATTTGTTCAAATATAAAACAACGAGTAACGAGTACATCACAACAACTCATGTAGTATATTTTCAAACAACAAGAGATAGAAAAAGGATCTACAAAAAGGGTTTGGTAGTCTGTTATAAACTAAATTTTACTTTTCCAATCTTCCGGTATAAATTATTTTATTTCACACTCATGTCATTATGAACTTTTCTAGTGAAAGACTGAATGAAATTATAACTAAACAGTATTATGTTGATGACATATTATGTACGCATAAAAACTTTCTTATAATATGTATATATAATAATATATGTCTTTATACATCATGCGATCAATTTGCATCACCCTAATTCATATATCTGTAATTATTAAAATACTTGGCTTTACTTCAATCAAAAAAGCATTATTTTGTTCGAATGTGCCCAGAATACAAACAGTAGCGCGAATGGTATTATTATTGTTATTTTTATTTTTCAACATAATCGTTATCAACTTTATACGCATAAACATTATTTTCACCTTTTCACACAGTCCGTGTACTTTCGTTAGTTTGAAGTATGTACAACACATATTTGTGGCAATTTAAGCGGAGCGGCGACCAAGGTAAAAAACTTTTTTTCACTTTACCACAACATCCGCCAATTTAATCTTCATTAAGACCACATTGCCACGAAAATGAAATAAGCAAGGGAAATAGAGGGAGGAAGACAAAAAGAGTAATCATGAAATTTTGCTTTTTATGTTTGCATACGTTCATTGTAACATGAAATATACTTACATAATATTGCGCAATATAAAACAATTTTCTATTAAGCTCGGTAGAAAACGCAAACAACTTTGATCCGCATCTTTTATTTTATTGTCGTTCCAATTGCTTATCAAAGTGGGATTTTTAAACGTGCTCAGATACAAAGCAAGTTATCATCCATCCGCCGACCCGACAGGACGAGTTGCAACCAAGTATGAAAATAATGGAATAGACAGCAGCATCAATGCTTTCAATTCCAAATTCTGAGGGACCAAACAAGTAGAAATGCAAAGCAGTTTAAAGCGTGCTTACTGCATACCACCATGGAATAATTGTTCACGAAATACTCAATTCACAATCTTTTTTTTTCAAAATACTATAATATACATATAATAAAAGTGAAATGTGTATATGCACAAATATTTATTGTTTAGAACTACCGATGCGTATAGGAATAGTAGTAAGCCCATCATAAATATACCAATTTATAAGAAGGCTGACTAGACTGGCATCTGTGGTGGTGGGCAGTTAAACATTTCTTCCTACGGTTAATTCTTTTCACAGCAATCATCCATCATAATATCCTCTTTCAGATCGAAATCAGCTCATAAGCATTTTTCTCTTTTTTTCTTTCTCTGACAAGATTTTTTCTGATATTTCCGTGCATCTAATCAAATACCATGAGACTTATCCTTTTCTTACTGGCGCTATAGAAGTGGATAAAAATGTAAAAGTTTATTAGTTTACTCAATAACTGTAGCTACTTTTACGTTTTTATTTGTGATGAATCCGACGTGGTCGAATTATCTACTTGAATCCGTCACTCAAATGAAACCTGCCTACCTACACGTTCTGCCACCAACTAAATAACAATAATGATATTAACAATGCGTAAATTCCTGGTAATTTTTCCTCTGTGGAGTAATTATACACAATAAACAACTCATATAAAAATAAGAATCCATCATATAGGTATATAAAGTACTTATATAGGTACACAAAAATCACACACGGAGAATTATAATCGTAGAACAAACCCTTTTCCCTCCTCATTTCTCTTCACATAAGCAAAACGCATCAACATCAGATCAGCAGGTAGCTGGCTAAATTGTTACAAGTTTGATATAACAACCATCGTTAATAACTCCCATCCGTTTCTATACCTTGCTTTTTTTTCTTCAAGATAATCATTCTATACACTTCACAGTGTAAGCACACATATGGCCAGTGTGTTCCCTTTGAACTGCTGTGTAAAAAAGAAACATTTTCTGCACATATTCTTTGCATTCACATTGTTTTGTTCTTCGAATGCCAAAGAGGCAAGTGATGTAATACAAAATACACTGATAGTTCGAGGAAGATTCAACCATTTTCCTTGCGAGAATACCAAAGCTGCCAGCGGCATGTCAAATAAGAACTTATCCATGTGATACCAAAAGGCAAGTCATAATATAATCATATAGCGTTGCATAAGGCCAAACTTTGTATGTACCTTATGTCTGATATCTTATAAACCCTGAATTTCTGCAGTGAAACACAAATCTAAAATAGACGAAAAGTAAACTTCCTGTTGGTATCCATGCTTCACGTATTTCAAGGTCAATCCAGTTTTTTCAAAGAAAAAAAATCCGATTTTCCTTCTTTTTTTCTTAACTTTGCGAACAACTGACATGTGTAATTATTACACCTGCGCCAGGTATTTATTTCTGACGATTTGATGGTATGGTTTATATAACATTAATAAAATCTACATTTTAAAAGAATGGTTCATCATCACTGTAATATACAGCTTGTTTCCGTTTTCTCAGGCTAAATGTTTGAACGGTTTTCTCTTCGTCTTCTTGGTTGTAAATTAAGTGGTTTGCCGGGAGGGTTTTTGATTTTGTTTCTAGGTAGAGAATTATAGTTTGTTCCGTCTCTTGGATACGTCAATTCAATAGTGTTGCGTATTTTTTATAAAAACCGAATTATTTTATTATTAATTTACGATAATTTATGCTGCATGCATAATAAATATGGCCTATGTGGCCGACGCTGAGGCATAAATATCTACGCAAATGTGAACGTAACATGTGGATAATGTATACAGGGATTTCTTGTCATAATTAGACAGTCAATCTAACTTTAGTATTATTAAGCCCTCGAGATGAATACAATAAATTTACAACATTTCAACATCTCTCGTGCTTTCAATGTAAGCGTGAATTTCTAATTACACTACTCTCGTATAGAAAGCTGCTTCTGTTGATGATGCTTGATGCTTTGCTCAAGTGAATTAAGCATAGTAACAAAAGAGTAGTAGTACCTTTCCCTTTCTTCAAGCAATTGCCTAACAGCAAACGATTTTATGTTTGTAACAGGTACCTTAGTTACTGCATTTAACGATTACCGGCAGCTGGACACAACGATGTGCTACGTGTTGTGTAGTATCTGTTAAACAATACATTCATAATTTTCTATCGTCATTTATTCAATATTCAAGTAGGCAGAAAAAATACTTGAAAATTCCAGCTATGCCACTGATGCGAGCAGTTATATTGTGAAATGAATGTACTGGCTGCAATTACATGTACATCTGAAAAAATCTTATCACCATTTCACATCAAAGTCGTCAGTCATTTTCGCTTGTGTGTGGTGCTTCTGTCTTCACTCTAGACACGAAATGCTCAACTGGACAAAAAAACTATCATCATAACACAATAGATAGCCAATAATGTTGTTGCGCGTTTACAGCAAAGGGACTCGCCCGCTACTGCTATTGAGCACACAAAAGTTTTTATTCAGTCAGAATGCGGCATAACTATTATCATCACAACTACCACCGCAGACTTAACTTGCATGTGTATCATCACAGAGGCAAAGCTATTATTTTAAATTCCATCGTTGTATATTGTATGTCACAAAAACAGCAATGGATTTAGGTATATTATTTCTTCGTGCATATCTTAGTACTTAGACTTATACAAAGCTTTCAATTCATCTTTGACGTAACCACAGCTTTGCTTTAAATGTAGAATGTGTAGTAGATCTCTATTTTATATGCTGATCGTGATGATGATGATACATGTATGATGTTCACGTACAAAGGTAAGCTGGTAGCTATCATCATGATCTTTATAAACAAAACCATGTATTTGTGCATACCATACACTTATTTGTGTCATATCTTCTGCAAGCCAACTCCCTGTCATCATCATCGTATCACTGCTATCTAGTTTATTCTTTATTGACGAGAAACAAAACGATCAGCTTCTTACATTGGAAAATTAATGAGCATCCAATAGCTTTTTAAATGGAGCTCTTCAAAAGAAAAAAATGAACAAAGAGAGCTCTCAGGCTTCTGATACCACCTATATATTACTTGTAAAGGGCCTAAACTCATGAATACTCATTTATTATGCGTGTATGTCTCGTCTCATCGTGATTTCATCACCTATCACACCACACTACGCAACATTAGATGTGTACACGGGCTGTTAAAATCCCTTACGCCGTTTTTTGTGGTCTTTCAATCTTGTCGACCGTCGACATATTTTTTTATTCTCCTGTTATTATTTGATACCAGCTACATGTTAAGAATTTTTAAGTAGTAAAACATTTTATTTGATAAAGTGTTGAGTTTTATTCATTCAACCGGGTAAGAGAATGTGATTAATATTATTTCTAAAAAGTTTTCAATCCGTGTAGCTAAATAACACGGCATTACATACATGAAACTCGTCCGAATTTTAGTTTTGTTTCTAAGAAGATCCAATATCCAGTTTTGTGTTTCGTGAGTAAATTCACACACGGTGGTGGTGGATGTTTTTAAGATTTGGGGAACATACTGGTTGTAATACAAACTTGTATGAATGTATGTTTTTAATATTTTGTGGATAAAATTGAGCGAGTGAATTTTTCACTCAAATTACATGTCATGAAATTTATGGGATTTTTTAAACATACTTGTTGTAATACAAACTTGTATGAATGTATGTTTTTAATATTTTGTGGATAAAATTGAGCGAGTGAATTTTTCACTCAAATTACATGTCATGAAATTTATGGGATTTTTTCCCGATGGCTACAGATAAAGAATTGTCCATACCCTGAGTTCCAATTTTATGTAGGCTGCATGCACATTCAATGTACTTTTTACCAACATGAGCGTAACAAAGTACACGGAAATGGAATACAATATCTGGGGCAAACTTTTTTGTTTCGCTCATTTTGACTTGACTGACTTTGTACTTTTTTGGAACAGCAACATAAACATTTTGCCTGTTGTTGGTTTAGAGGTTTGGCTCGGTTGCATGACAGAAAAATATGCGTGTTATATATACTTTGTCAGAAGTTATTAAAGCACGTTCTTTTGTGAACCTTACTTTTTGTGCTTGTTATATGCGTTGCAACTTTTCTTGAAAATGCCCCATTCTTTCTCCTCTCTACTTTCTGTTTTCCGCTAAAAGCAAAAAGTTACATATTACTAATTCATACAAAAATAGTTTTCTATTCAATTCCATTTCAAATTACGTGATAGCATATTGTAGCAAGGCTTCACGTACAAAAACTAGTTCCTGTACTCCACCAACCACACTCACACTGCATGATTCTGGGCTCTGGAAAAGCTAAAAACTTTATATAAAATTCACCACCCTTTCAATTTTCCCAGAAATAATCCAAGCTCATTGTGCAGTAATGAGTGAAGTTTTACCTCTGTTAATGATTTCCTTGCTTTGGTTGGTTAGGTTTGTTGTTGGTTATGCGGTGAAGAATCACAAAATTACGTATAAAAACATTCATATTATATGACAATGTGAAGATACGACATAAATCCAAATACATATACAATCATCATGAATACTTTTCTCTTTCTCTCTCTTAATAAAAAGTGCGTGTGCTTGGTACTT
This sequence comes from Coecobrya sp. COE2, assembly GCA_027743765.1. Taxonomy (NCBI): domain Eukaryota; kingdom Metazoa; phylum Arthropoda; class Collembola; order Entomobryomorpha; family Entomobryidae; genus Coecobrya; species Coecobrya sp. COE2. Next base: position 10,362 of record JAHZMV010001772.1, read on the forward strand.
CTTCATTTTTTGATAACTTCCCTTAACTTTGTTTTCGTGACGGGTTCTTATCTCGTAAAATGACAATGAATAAATAAATAAATAAGCAATTATCTTCTTTCGAATAAAGTTCACTTCAAAAACTTTATTGTGTTTGTCATTATTCTGTTGTTTCCGAGTATTGTAGTACACCATACCACCAACACCTTAGTTGTTCAGATATAAGCAATATACAAGTTTCGCCCCGATACTTTCTAAACTATGAATGTAAGAGAAACCTTTTGGCAATAAAAATTTCTCCCATTAAAACTTTTTTCGTAATAATAATGATTTTTATCTTCATAATATGCATTTTTGAAAAAAAAACTCAATAGTATTAACAACAACAGGGTTAAATGTATAGCATATTTTGCACTAATAGAATTGCTATATAGCTAAGCACTTATCTCAAAAATAATAAAAAATGGTTCCTCCTGCAATAATAAGAAAAGAATAAAATGCCATAGTAATATCATACAAATTTTCTTATAGGTAATATGTAAGTACTACCATTTTTTGAATGGATGCCGTGTTATCTATTCCCATAACAAATGCGAGTGGGCAAGTGCACAGGCAATATACGCGGCGGTGGGTAATATAATCGGCAAGACAACATAATTCGCTTAAACCATAAAATTTATTTCGTGGACCTATGTAGCCTTTTTTAAAGGTACGTACGTAATAATAATCTATTCATTAAAAATCATTGGTCAACGATATATTGTGGTTGCTTCCTCTTATTCTCCTGTAGTTGTTATTTAGCTATGGCTTCTGCCCTGCCACTAGCTATAATATTATAGCAGCAGATCATTTGCCATTTTATTTACCACTTATCAACATAGCCAACCGGACCTGAGCTGAGAGAGATTTTTTGCTTGCATATAAACACTCTGTATATGTTTTCTATTAAATACATTTACCTGTGCAGTAATAATATGTGTAACATTTTAGCTTCCCTTCTTCGTATTCGGCTCCTTCGTCTTTTTCTCTCTGTGTTTGCCCACAAAAAACCAACTTGAGAGAACGACAATGACAAATCACCTACAAAACTCCCATAAAAATCCACTTCATTTATGGTCAGATGACATGATTGGCTCAAGCATACCTATACTTCTGCTACTTCCCAAATGTATGCTGCAGTTGTTATGATGATGGTGTAGAACATTTTGTTTGCATCATATAAACTTTATTATAATCACATTGTATGGCAAAAATCACACCATTTTTTTACAAACCATTATTCTCCCCATATTGTATTACCTATGCATTTTTTGTACTGTAGTAGTCCAAGTGTTGTAGATGATATTCAAGAATTTAAGCAGATTAACTAGAGTGAAATGGTAAATCTAACCTGTGCTGTGCTAGTAGGAAAGACCAAAATATCTTATTTTCACTTGCATTATCGTTTAGTTTGACTCTATTATTCTCATCCAGTTATAAGTAACGAGTGACAAAGTTGAAAATAAAATATTAAAGTCAAACGGTAAGAAGTTTAATGACTTGTCTTGTTATTGTTACAGCGATTACACTACATCAATTTGTTCATGTTCTATCTACAAACAAATAACGACAAGATTATTTCGGAGCAAATAGCAAAACTGCCGACGTTCATTTAAAGAAAAATCCCATTCAATCTTTTCTGTCCCACTGTAATTTATATTCTTTAGCATTTATGTCTCTCTCTTCCACATTTTGTATTATTGTGAACATTTTTTTCGTCCTCCTGTCCTGTCTTATTGTCAAGTGAGCACATGTCCATATGACGAGTTTGAATAAAAAAATAGTACTTGTAAAAGTAAAGAAATAGTATGCAAAGACGACAGCAGCATCTACTTTTCGGAATAATACCCTGTCTGTCATATTATTATTATCATTTGCAAAAAAGAGAGGAATAACAAAAACTTTTGTTTAAACAACGAGACAGTGTTCATTATACATTACTTACTTTGCAAAACAAGAGAATAGAGACAAAAAGAATGGAAACACATGTAAACGTACTTAGACTAATATACGAGAGCAAAGGAAGAGAGATGAAATCATAACATGTGAACCAGTAATAATGATAAAGTGCTTTATTTTGAAACTGATTGTGTGCTTACATAGATATATGTATAATAATGTATAATCCTAACATGCACAGGTTTTTTTCGAAATGCCTTTCCATTTTTGCACCACGGTTGATGAAGGTGAATGGAAGGTTTGCAAAGAGAATTTTTGGGATGCTATCTTGACTTGCTTGTTGTGTTGTAAATAATAATAATAATTACGATCGACATAAAGAGGAACCCTCCCATATCTTTATGGTGCCATAATGTAGCAGCAGTTTGCCTGAGAAGATGAACCACAATGCATGCCGTTCACCATTCACCTATGATTTTACTGTTTTTTACCCTTTCTCTCCACTCTTATTCTCTTGGCTCGCATTTTTTCACTGAAAAACAACGCATGCATGGAATGGAGCTAATTGTATTTTATAGATTTTAGTTTTTGGGGAACGACGTTTCGAGCAATAATATTAATAACAATGATAATAATGGTAATAAATCTCACAAGTGCAATTTTTTATTTCGCTCCTTAGTGCTAATGGGTTTGGATCAACAATACCAAAAATGCATTGCCAGAATCTTTCATCCTCCGACGCCGCCGCCTCTTCATGGAAAGCAGATAAAGAACACACTTGCAAGGTATATCATGTTTTCACTATACTATTCTTCGTCATTGTATTCGTTCCTTTTACATTCACATACTGTAATCATTACAAAATTCATAATGATGCTTATTTGTACGTTAACTTTATTCATGTATATTTTAACCATTAACCGCCATAGTATGTGTAGGTATGGACGGAAAAGTAACGAAAAAGCAATGCTTTCGAATGGAATTTTGCCTATTTTGAAAATAAGCATGTGTAAACAGTTAGCAAACATATTATCCATTGCTATCAAGTACAACCATAGTTGTATCACATGAAATTTCTCAAAATATAACATGGAGGTCAATTTGTTATACGGATCATTTCGCTATTGTTTCAATTTTTAAGGACAAGTAGCAATTAAAATATCTTGAAATACTTCTTGTAAATCAATACAATTTCAAAGAGCTTCATTATAATTTACTACGTGATGTGGAAGTCATCTCAAGAGATACTGTCAAGGGTCTCCACTCAATTGTCAACATAACCAGGCATCAGACTACTAACCGCACACATTACGACCCTGGTGATGATCATCGAAGTTTATTGTTTAAAAAGTTTCTTTCATCGTGTCCATAGTCCCCCATAATTGCTTGTCCTTTATAACATTCACTTTCTAGTATAACCATCATGTAGTATCTAACGATCATGAAATGACAGAAGAATGGCATGGAATGATATGCCGGTTTTATAAGCAAACAACCTTACAAATCTGAAAAAAACATTATATTATGCTGCAATGTACGGATGCAGAGGACCATCCCAGATCAACTTACATGTCAATGTGTATTGCGCATCACATCATCGTGTTTAAATAAATCACTGACGTTGAGTGCATCATCATATCAAATGTAATGACTGTCATAGACATGAAGAACATCTGCATAATATTTATCAACGTACTTGCGTGAACAAAAGGTATAATATTTCATTAGCCTATATTAGACATCCCCTTTACATCTCATTAATTAGTTACAGCAAAGCCATTTCAGATTTTTTATTACGCGGCTGAAGAATATTCGCCTTTTGTCTGTCTGCCCGTTATCACTTTTCGTTTAACTCTCCATGACTTATTCTACTGATTTAAACCAATCTGAGCAGCAAATAAGTGCCTTGTGTCAAGGACACGAACCTTTTAAAAGAACAGGACATGCTCGTGTATTTGTCATGCAGGACGAATTTTACGTATATTATCTTTCCTTGTTGTATTGT
>JAHZMV010001773.1:0-21292 GCA_027743765.1 Coecobrya sp. COE2
GTGTGGGAACACTTCAGCCTCTTGGGAATGAAGACTTGGTCGTTGGAATACCTGGTGATGATACAGTGGATGGTTGGGATCCTGTCCAAGATACCTTATCGGTTGATGACTTTGCTGTAGTGGCTGCTGCTGCTGCTGCTGAGGTCTCACCTGAGCTGCTCCAGTCGGTCTTTGAGGTCTCCTCAGACGCTGCTTATGAGCCAAAATTTTCCACAAAGGAAGCACGCCTCTTGGGGGTGGTGGTGGAGGGTAAAAATGTGGATGATGAGGCACCACTGGAACACCTGCCGGGTGACGGGATCTTACGTGATTACTCGCTGCTGCTGCCATATTCTCTCGCTTGGCAGCCCAAGGTGCCGGTACAACAACTGGCGTCGGTCTTGAGTACATTCCCAACATTCCATTATTTGCTCTCGCTGTTGGATGACCGCGTCCACGGACCTCGGTAACAAAGCGAACACGTTCAATCGCTGGTGGAGCGTAGTCGTAAGTGGGATCACGGTCAATTGGGTTCCCATAGTCGAGAGGCCTCCATGGGGGCACTACAGCCGCGGATGTGGGCAGCCGAGTCGTACTACTGATTCCAAGGGGAACTACACAAAAGGAAAGGAATAAAAGAAAGAGAAAAGTCATGATGCGTATAAAAATTCATGTCACTCCATTTTTCTTTCTGGTAAAAAAGCATAAATAATTCTAAACAAAAGAGTTTAGCGTAGTGTCACGATGCATTAACCAAGTTATTACTATTATTATTTTATATTCCCTAACCAGTCAGGAAAACGCACAAAATTCCAGCCAGTCTGTCTAAAGACAGCCAAAAGGGGAATAAGTAATGTAAATACACAGTCAAAAAAGGATGATGAGCCTAAGCCCTTTTCCATTTCTCATGGGGGATTTTCTACAAGAATTTACCCCAGTAGTGCAGTGCACTATGTAGAATTTCTCTCAAAAACTTTTCTCCACAAACCGTGTAAGCTTTCTCTATATACATATTGTAGAGATATTTTTTTCTCTTTTTTCGGTGTGTCGTGTATCACGTCATAAACATTTAACAAGTTCCAAGATTTTCCAAGCCAAGTCACATAATAATAATATATAATATACTACTAACTACAAGCCTTGTACATAATAAAAAGGGGTAATATATACTCCCTCTGCTTTCTCTGCTGACTTAACTTTTATGTTATGTCTTTGACACAAAATGCTACCATGAGCAAACTCGCCTTTCCCCCTTTTCCCTCTTTCTTTACTTTCTTTTATTATTTTCTCAGCAGAAGACTTTCACTCCGTTACACACGACAGGAAGAAGAAAAGGAAAATGGTCATAGGAGAGAGAAGAGCAGTAGCAGAACAACAATAAGGAAAGCAGCAGTCGATGAGGATGCCAGATGCCTCTGGTTAGTTTAAAAAAACCAAAAAGGCTTATTTCTTTTCGTTGGACAGGGCCCACACTTTATATCATGGTTATTGCTTGCGCAGCACTGCATTTAAAATCATTTCCCCTTTTTTCTCCTTCCTTCTTCCTACTTTAAAGCTATCCAAACCAAAGATTCCAGCGAGCCCAGTCAAGATGCTACTACTGCTGCTGTATATTGTCAAGTATTGTGGCAGTGAAGAAGAAAAAATCCTTCTTTGTGTCTCCGTGTTTTCTTTTCAAATGAATGGAATGAGGAAGAAAGTGAAAAGGGATTTTTGCACGTTAAAAAATGAGTATATACTTGAGCATCCTCGTCGTATGTGTATAGGATCTCGTGTTGATCTGATTCTGATTCTATTTTTTATAGCTGGATATATTGTACTTAACTTATTATTGTTAGTAGAAGAAGGGATGGCGTAACAAAAGAAAAAGAAAATGTTTTGTGGTTCTCTAGTTTTCTTTCTATATGAAATCAAACGAATCAAGATTTATGGTCATTTTCTCCACTGCTGCTACTACTACTACTGCTGTACTTATTCCGTGCACACATTTTTTCAATTCTTATCCCTTTTCTAGTTTCGTGGCTTGGTCGACTGGAGAGAGAAAATGTGTGTTTTTTGTGTGGATTTTTCTCATGGTTAGTTGCATCCATGGTCCGTGGTGATGTGTGTGGGGGCGATACTCTGATTCCAGAAATTACACACGTTCTACTTTTACTACGGACAATAGGTATCCTCCATCCTCCTCCCTTGTCACTAAATATTACCTATAACCGCCACCACTTTTACCTATTTTTCCCACAAGGCATTTTATCCATCGCCCAAAAGAAGAAAAAAATACTCATGCCTCATTGCCCACATCTTCGTTCAAGCATCATGGATATCCCTTCGTTCTATTAATAATAATAATTATTAGTATTTTTCCTTCTCTAAAGAAGGACTAGAGAAGGGAAGAAAAGTGGTGTACTGTGAGCTCCCCAGGCGTTCGGAACTCTCTGCTCCAAAAGTCAGCTAGTTGGCCAAAAGTGGGCCCAATAATTTTTAAACTTTCTTTTTCTTTGCTTCATTTTTCATATTAAAAACTTTGTCCCACTATTTTTCTTTACTTCCTCTCTCTCGTCTAGTGAAGCATTTAGGAAGGAAAAATGAGAACTCTGGCACACAAGAAAAATGTTATATTAAATTTTTACTCTTGCTGTAAGTCTTCCATAAAAACTTTTTTTCTATTTGGAAAAAGGGAAAGAAAGCTAGTGATATGGACGTATAGGTACCTCTTTCTGTGTGTATTTATTACAGTTATTAATATATTTTTACAAACTGCTTGACTTGTATAATGTATAAAAGAGAAGGAGGTATTGCTGCTAGTAGAGTTTTTCATGCTTCATTAGAACTCCAAAAAAGTCAACATTTTGGTTGGGTGGTCTTTCGCATCTTCTTCTCTCTGTCGTCGTTGTCGGTGGTTCTCTCTTTTAATTTTGTTTGAGCTATGTACTCGCTCTCGGGAGAACGTACGTTTCCTTTTTACTTTTGCTGAATAAGTAGAGTAATTGTCGTAAAAGCAGAAATTTATGAACTGATTAAGATTCAACAAGGAGCTCATTTTTCTTTTCTTTCTCAGTCCACTTGTTCCCCTCAACAGACACATTTCTACTTTATGCAGGCAGACAAGACAGACAAGAGTTTATGTAGCTGGCCACACGAAATGAAAAATGCAGAGAGGAAAAATGAACTAAACTTGTGTAGCATACAATTGTCCTCCTCCTCACAGAGAGCAGAGAGATGAAAAACAAGAACCCAAGTTGGTGGGGTATACGCATACGCTGTTATTCTGGTAACATTTTCGTGTAATATTAATACATTGTTATGTTGGCTCTCCAAGAAAGGACATGCGAGAGAAGGCAAAAGTACATACTCTCTTGGGAGAGCTCGTAGCTCATTCATAAATAACTGTACATTCATTCATACACTTCAGTTAACATTCTGATGATGATGGCCAGTTCAACCTCATAAAAATCTGTTTCCTTTTCATTTATTTAGACAGCCGGATTTTGATTTAAGTGCATTAAACAATAAACAAGATGCACTTTCTTTTCCAATAAAAATTATTATTGGCATTTTTTACAGGGGCGGTATACTACTCGCTGTAAAAAATTGTTACGATAAAAATTGTGATTAAAAATTACTTTTTTTTAACAAGATGCACTTTCTTTTCCAATAAAAATTATTATTGGCATTTTTTACAGGGGCGGTATACTACTCGCTGTAAAAAATTGTTACGATAAAAATTGTGATTAAAAATTACTTTTTTTGCATTTTTGCACTGATGCTGTTACTATTATGTTCAATGCACATGTATGTTTGGCCTTGAACAGTCAGTCGGTCAGTTAGCCTTATTGCTTCTCCGCCGTGCATGCCTTGTGTGGCATTGAACCGAGCATTCTTAAAACAAAAATCAGGTTTTTGTCTCAACCTCAACTACTTAACAGCCAAGTAACCACAAAAAGGAATATGCTAAATGAGTAATTGCTTAAACATCAGAGCAGAGATATAGAACCTTTCTTTTTTCGTCACAGCAGCAGTAATGGCAAAGAAGTAAAATATGAACTTGTCATCCCCAACCAATTTGTTCAAACGTCAAGGAAAACTGCAACATGCAGAGTGCAACGTGCAATCACGCATATAGATAGACAGACATTAAAAACAGGGAGAAAATTTTTAAAGGCTTGGTCCATCATCTCATCTCATGAATCACATCACACCATTCATCTTGTTCGCTGTTCGCCAATTTGCGCTGTTGTGCCAAAAGTACCAAAAGCTGTAAAACCGTGCGCTTTTGTTTTAGCGGTTGTTTTTTGTTACTTATTTATTTATTGTTACTGCAACAATTTATTCGCCTATCGCCTTGCTCATTATCATCATTTAAAATCCTGTTTGAACTTCAACATTGAAAAAAAAGACCACGCACCGATTGTAGCATCATTCATCAGGTTTTTCTCGAAGGTGGTGGTACGACAAAGACAAAAGCTTGTATATTAAATTTTAACTTTGGTGCGTGTGTGTATGACGCGCCTGATTTATGAAGCTGCTTAAGACAGATTAGCCGATAATAAAAGCTCATAGTTCATCATCAAGTAAAAAAACTGATCAAGATAAACTTGAGACAAATCACTTGACAATTTAATTAATAATTTGCGTTTTCCTCTTGCGTACATTCTACTAATACATCACACAACAACCATTTTTATATCGTATGACCGTCCACAAATAAAATCCGATAAGGAAACAAAAGTGAAGATTTGAAAAATTAATGCACGCCTGATGATAAGGTAGTCGTCATTATCATATCGTTGTTAAAACTGAAGGGAAATGTCGACGCTTTTATCGGCCTATTAACCCCCAAACAAAGAAAAATACGTGCGTGTAACTTTATGACGGATACGTATTATCTATCTACGCGTTTACCCGGCATTATGATTTTCAACTAGATGGGATTTCAACGCGTCATTGGATACCATCATAACTCACTCACTCTCTAGCGATAGACCCATGACGTTGTAAACAAGTTGATGTGTTTGTAAAAGATGGGCTTGGCTGGTCGAGGTCTTTGTCTGATACCAAGTTATTTTGTTATCATACCGGATTCCTTGCTGTGATTTCAACAGGTGTAGATTTCTATCAGACATTCATCGTGGCGTGTTGCACGTTTCATTTTTTAGACAACTTCAACTTTCGCTTTTAATTCTGTAAGTAAGATGCTTGACTAGAAAACTAGAATTTTTATTGACAAAAATTATTGTGAGTATTGAACTTACGGTGATGTCTGGCAGACAGGGGCTGATGATGAAATTGGGGCACTCTGCTACTTCCGCTCATGTCCAGTCTCTCATGAAATCTGAGCCTTCTGGAGGCTCTACTGCTGGGTCTACTGAATGCCTGCATGGTTTGCAGCATCAGCGGTCCCTGGAGGGACTGGTAATGGTACAGGAGTGGAGGAGCCCTCGGTCTCCTTACGAACATGGGCCAGGGACGCTGTCGTATTCTAAATTCTCTTTCAATCAGCGGCGGTCCTCCCATCATTCTAGATCTGGACATGAGCATGTGATTGAGATGATGTGGTATTCTGGGTGCCGCCGGTCTGTGTTTCCTCACATATCGGCGGAATATTCCTCCGACTGTGAGGTGGATACATAGCGAGAAGAAAATGAAAGTGAAAACGACGAATATTCGCATGTTGATGCAATCTCGCTGAACTGGTCTGGCGATTCAATTAAAGTTGTTTCCTTGTTAGGCTTGGCTTGGCTCAAGCCTATACTACACCGCCACCACCACCACCTCTGCCTCCTCGCTCCTTTGTTTCCGTCCCTTTTCGTCTTTTACTCACACAGGCAGGTCACTAGAACAACAAGACCAAAAAACTTGAATTTCAACACACACTCTGTGGGTCAATGTCACAACAAGAGGAAAAACTTTCCCCTCCACTTCACTCATGCCACTAGAAATACCACCACCACCACCTCCTCCTCCACAGCACTCTCAGCCAAAAACCAAAAACGCTAACCAAACCAAACAAGCTATGAGCAGCAAAGAAGACTAAGCAAATCTGACGTGCATCTTCAGTAATAGCCATGAGGAAGATGATCATGCATCATATCCTTCTGCAAACTTTTGAGCAAAAGCATTATAGAAAAAATATGACAAGCTAGTTCCTTCAAATATCTTCTGTTGTTTGCCTACAATGATGAATAATATGTATATTAATAATAAAATATTGTAATAGTCCACCAAAGGTATAGCCCTTGGGTACACTGTGCACACAAAACAGTATTGCTCATCTTCTACGAAACTGGTTACATCGTTTCATCATCATCGTCGTCAGTCAACATTATACTTGCTCGTATTTACAGTACTAACATCACAAGTCTTCTACGTACTGTGCTGATGATGTGCAGAATGGCATTACTTTACTTGGCTCACAATCATTTATCATCTTCTCTTCGTTCCTAACTTAAAAAACCGCTTGCGCCTTAGCTTCTTTGCACGCAAGCACAAAGTTCATCTTGAAGTTGAAGGCAGAAATGCATGAAAATTTGGATAAAAATGCATAATAGTTTGCTTTTATAGACGCAATACCGTAAACCGCAACACTAAAGATCATCAACTAACTAACGACTAGGATGATGATGATATTATGATAGATATGAGAAATATGCTGCTGCTGCTGTCGCGCGCTGATGCTAGCCATCAACCAATATAATTTAAGACGATGGTCATTAAATGTAGGTATGCTTTTGATATGTGTACTAGCTAAACCTGTTGTTGTCGCAGCCCAAGTTCATTCACGTTGCACTTTTTGGTTAATTCAATCCTTTTGAAACGTACACACACACAGCAAAAGTCAAGTTTAAAGGAAAGTTTTGCACAGATTTTTTTTACTTTCAAGTTATAAGTAAAAAGGCATTTTTTCGCAGAAGAGATGCTTATTACACATGTTATTCAAAAATAATAATAGGATATATAATGAGGAGGAATGGCAATGGTCAAAACTTTCATTCTCGATCGTAGTCATCCTCATCCTCCCATCTTTTATTTTCATCCGTTTTTTTCTCATTCAAGTAACAAGCATGCCATGCACACAGAGAGTCTGTGTCAAATAACCAAAACCCAAAGCAGAGCAGAGATGAATGAGTTGTTCGGTGATTTGAGGTGACTTATTTGACGTTACTGGGATAAGAATGATTTGCCTGCTTGCATATATATCCTCCTGACAAAAAATAAAGTTGAACTGTAGCTCTGTGGAGCGTGAGATGAGAACGTGAGATTTATCATATAATAATATAAAGTCGTGTAATGTCACACCTACTTGATACGCGGACATGCTCATTAATTTATTAAAACAATGAGAGATACTCAACACACTTATTATTATGCATTTGGAGTGTTGTAAAACTGAAAACTTGTAGGAGTGAGCTTGTACTTTAAAAAATAACACGGCAAAGGAATATGTAAGTTCGGTTTATTGTTAGTCAATAAATTCGGTAATGACCAAGATCCACATCCCCACACATGTAAATGTGGATTTTTATGAGAACTCGTGAAAGAATCCCACCATCATCACCAGCGCACCGCAGAAAAAAATGATTATGTTGTCACTTGTCTTACACGCTAAATTAGTCAAAAGTGTGCGACAAGAAAAAGTGGACACTGAAAGCATAATGACATGTTTACTGAATAAAATGTGTCTGTCTGTCTCTCTGTGAAAAAGTGCAGCTGTACATAAAAAAGTAGTACGACTTCCCTGCGGGCAAAACAATAAAAAATGCTTGACTTGGGGCAAGTTGACGCGAACAAAAGTTACAACATCATCATCACCATCATCGTCATTATTATCTACTGTCCATTAGAGTTTTTTTATTATAACGCTTTTCCGCGTCAATGACATTAGCAACGGGCCATTTGTTAAATTCAATCTATTTTGGCCCCATCTTCTTCTTTCTTACACGCTTGCAGTTATAGTTTCCTTCCGAAGAAGGCGACACTAATTTTCCTTAACACAGAGAAGGCAGACAACAAGAAACGATCATGGTAATGGTGATGACCCCATTATTGGCAATCATAAAAATAATCTTTTTGCTACACATATTATGCGTGTCGTTCCCTTGTTGTTCGGACCAATACATAAAAAGAACCTAAAGCTGAACACTGCCAAAAATGGGCATGCTCATCTTGATTTGATATGCAGTAGTAGTAGTAATACAGAGTATTGTCTTTGTGTCATTTTGACTTGAATGAAAATTCAATCGGAACTTTTTGTCGATCGGCTATCTATACTGTAACATAAATGTATTTAATATTGATAGGTTTCATTTGACAATGTAACTTTTTCGTAGCTGAATGGAGCATCATTATTACTACAGTTATCATTAGGAAGAGCGTGATATTGGGTCATTATTGCAGTCCGTTGACTCTTCTCTTGTTTTCTGTGTAGCAAGTGACATTAGGTATATGTATGAAATTGCAGAGAAAAAAACGTGGCATTTCTTCGTGCACTTTCTGTTACATTGGTATGTTGTTTTGCGGTACAACATCATCGTTTTTTGCGATTACACTTCCGATGAAACTGATACGGTTATTTTTGTTGTGTACTAGCAGCAGTAAAGTAAAAGCTCAATGACCAGGGGAAAATGGTTGAGTTTTCTACATTTTTTTCAGTTTAAAAAAATCGCCGTGTTTTTCTACCACACTGCTGCGCTGCCCTTTCCGTTACTACTACAATCATTCCTAATTCGAATGAAAATGGTCAATGTTGTGGAAAATGGTTTTGGATGGCTGCAAAGATGCTGATAACAACTGTAACAAGCGCAAACACAACACAAAAACACCTTTTGTTTGGAATCACCAGCTTTCATTTCCTTTCTTCAAACATGTTGTGGAAAATGGTTTTGGATGGCTGCAAAGATGCTGATAACAACTGTAACAAGCGCAAACACAACACAAAAACACCTTTTGTTTGGAATCACCAGCTTTCATTTCCTTTCTTCAACTCAACTTGCTTATATTGCCTTGCAGCTATCTAAACAAAATCATCCATCTATTGCACTGCGCTGACTGTATGTAAAGAAATAGACATTCATTCCTAAAACTTCTATCTCATTCTTTTTATCAAGCGGAGGAGGAATCGGAAGCAGGAAAAGACTTTTGAAAAGTCAAACGAGTGGAAAATGCTCTGGAATTTCTTATTTTACTGTTTATCAATGCTACAAAGATAGAATGTTTATTTAGTTCTTCCAGGCGAGCGGAAAATACTACAAACAATTGTAAAAGTAAAAGGGAGAGAAATAAAAGTTTTTTTTCCTTTTTCGTTTGTCTGATACACATTTAAATATGCAAACATTTTCCCTATCACGCTTGAAGTTCCCATTCATCAGTCCATCCATCTTCTCTCCACTTACTCAGCAAAACAGTACAGACTCTCGACTCCAAACAGTCTCTCTCTCTCTCTGTCTGGAAAAGTCGAGTGGAAATAAATTTCTTATTTGCATAATAAATACATAAGAACCCGGAGGGGTTTTCACTACTTCCTCCTCCTCTTTCCCCTTTGATGTCGTTCAGAAAAACAGAACAAGGCTCTTTCACAACAATAACAACAGCACTGGGACAAGAAAGGATAACATTATAATATAGACTGCTGGTCTAGGACAGAATGAGAGAGAGGAAGAGGAACTCACTCAATGACACTTTATATCATTCTTGTTGACTATTTGAAGTTTTTCAACAACAAAATTATACTCCTCCTCTCCTTCATTATTGTTATTTCAACGATAATAATATCAAGCAGCGGTGATGATTATTTCAGAAGAATGACAAGGACGATAGGCTCAACTCTCTGGGAATGACAGACAGAGAGCAAAAAGGAGCCCTTCTGGGGGAAAAGTCGAAAATAATAATAGCGTGTTGCATAAATTATTTGTGCTGCTTCTTTTTTGGTAGTACTGCTGTTTTATTCAGCAGTTTTAGGAAATTGAATACAATGCTTTCTCAACTTACTTTAAATGCATACCTATACACATTTCCTAAAAGTCTTATCAGCAGGAACACCAACGTGGGATAACACACAGCAAGTCTGCTGTCGACATTTACCCCTTTAACTTGTGACAATAACAGATCACAGCAGCCAGTCATCCGAGAAACGCTAATACTTGCAGACAGCAGAGCAGACAAAGTCAAAATAATGTAGATTTATTTTTTTCTTTTCAATTCATGCCTTTTGATCTTATAACTCTTTGCAGTTTATACATAAAATTGTGTACAGTTTTTTGTATGAATTCAATTTATTTCTTTTGACAGTTCAGTTCAACCCGAAAAAATAACCTGAGTTTTTGTACTTTTCTGTCATGTACATCCATATATGCATATTGTATCTTCACATGTTACGAATGAGTCATGAGTTTCTTCCTCTAATTTTTCGTGTATTTTTGGACCATTGTTTGATGTTTTCCACGACGAGGAGTACGTACTTGCGAATTTCATTAGCAGGTAGAGACATAACATGTCATCATTATCGTGATCACCGTCATCGTTTCGTTTTCCCACTTGTGAAGTGGTTGAAGAAGTGAGAAAGAAGCTGAAAAAGTAACAGTGACAGACAGACAGCAAAGAATGATGACTGTTTGTATTTACTTTTTGTGGCCAACTTCAACAGAACCACTGCGGGGCCACACAGAAACAGCCACGAACGACGTACTACACACGGGTGCCTGTGAATTTCAAAATATGTGTAAACAGGAAGCGAGAGAGAGAGAGAGAGAGAGAGAGAGAGTAAAATGTAAATAGGAATCCAATGATAGAGCTTTCTGTTGAGTGGTGGTGAGTGGAAAGAGTAAAAACTGGGACTTGTTCGTTTGTACAACTCCAAATTTAAAATTACAATGTACTTCACTTCTACTCGTACAGGCAGGTAGAGTCATTCTTTCTTGCCTTGTCGATTGGGATATAACCTACGAAATAAAATTATTCCCAGCCTACTTTTTCATTTCGATTAACAAACAGAAAGAACACACGACAACGACCCAACAAGGAGTAAAAGCCAATCTTGTACGGTTCCTACAAACCTAAAAATCTAGTAAAAAAAGGAGCCCATGTGCTGGCTTTGCAAAAGTAAAGAGGAAGTTGAAACTTTTTTTATGGATCCTCACATAACAACTCCAACGACAAAAAAATACCAAACGACACAGTTTTTTCGTAACTTTTTGCATTGATCATTAGAATCATTGGAGGTATGTTAGTAAGTACCTAATACACCTGACTCTCTCCATGTAGATTTACACGATAGTTTTTACAGGTATGTATTTTGTGCATAGTAAGTATATAACTTTTTCTCTTGTACCGGATGCTCATTTACTGTAAAACGTACACTTTTGGCTTTTTATCAGTTTGTCAAAGGGAGTTAGCTTTAAGGGAATTGAAACATTTTTCCTTATAGGATTTCTATCTATAGAATCTTGCAATTTTTTGCTTAGTTAAAAAAAGTCAAATAATCTACAAGAAAGCAAAGGATGTAGTGGGATACTATCTATCCATCCGGAATAGGCCAGGTTCAATTTATCTTGCAAGCAATAGCTGTCAAATTANCTATCCATCCGGAATAGGCCAGGTTCAATTTATCTTGCAAGCAATAGCTGTCAAATTAAAAAGGATTTAGCGCAGCAGCAGATTCATTCGAAGAGATCAGTAATTTCGGGTATCATTCGATTCATATATTTCCTATAAAGCTTATAGCTTGCTTGCTCAACATCATCTCTTCCTTTTGCTCGCTTGTTCTTTACGTTTCTTTTACCTAATCAGGTTTTACTTAAAGAAAAGGAACCCCGCAGTTGTTCGCTCGCTCGCTGTATGTATTCTATTAACCAATTCGACAAAGGCGCACAACCCGACATCGCCGCTGCTGGTGGCGGCAGTGCTAGCAGAGCAATATAAGGGCAACAGCAACGGTATTTATTGTGGGGACGCATATTGCCAATACGGTTAATGTCAAAAACCAATTGCTAATTCTACAAACTTGACTCGTTAAACTAATAAAAGTTTTATTTGTTTGCTAAATGCTTGAAAGGGTCTCCTCAAGTATAAAAACGAGTGCCGATATACAACCGTAATATATCAACTAAGTAAATAATATGCTACAATTGTGTGATCCATTTCTTGTTTATGCACGCCCTTGCAAAAGAAAATGTTCCGACGATTATTCCATTTTATAATTTAAAATCACTTGGCTGACTGAACCACATTCAAGCAAAGTGATCATTTAATTAAACGAGCCTATTCGTCTTTATGACATTTTACACGATTGGTATATATGTACATGTATACATAATGCTGCATGCAATTAATTTTGGCTGTTTGTTAAAGAAACAGTTTTCCTTTTTGCAAATTCAGGCCTTTAATGGCCTTATCATTGTCATTAACATACTATAATAATGATAAGGAACGATATACCCAAACTGCATCATCTGCCGTTGTGTGTCGAACAAGTTTCCGCTACATCTGCTGAAACCCGCCACTAGACTGCAATTTGCATGCGTAATGCAAACAGTGCACTTTATTGCCTAATTACTATTCTTCTTATTAAGATGCCACCCACCACCCAGCAAAAAAGACGGAGATGCCTTTTGTTTGTTTTTAGTAGATGTATATGTATAACCTTATACACATGGGCGCAATGTGTGAGAACACAATAGACATATGAAGACATAAATAGCAAATATTTTATATAGGCAATATAATGAGAAGGGATACAGGAAAACAATGAAAGTTTGTTTTAAAGTTGAAGAAGATGAGGACTCGAAACAGCTGGAAGCGTTATAATAACAATGCTTGTTGTTGTGTTGCTTGTGCTGCTATTTTATGAATGAGTTTTATTACTATGCAAAAGCAATTTACCAAAGTTAAAGTTAACAAGACCAGAAGGAGAGAGAGAGATGCATGCATGCATTGAATTGGGAAACTGTCTTGAGATGAGAGAGAGAGAAGAGAACCAAGGCAAAGTTTAACCACACAAATACATATATATAGCCTCACACCACTACCGCACATACAGTCATCTCAAGTAGCACCCTAAAAGTGTTAAAAACGATAAACCAGCAAAGGGATATAAAACCGTCAAAATTCCAAACTTCTTGAATTTGTTTTTAGCAATATAGCTTGCTAGACTGTTGAGTTTTGTAATGTACTTACTACAACAGCAACAACAACAACAGTGAAAGCAACAAGAAAACGATAATGAATACGACTACGACACACTACCGGGAGCAGTGAACAAACGGCGTGTGTGTGAGAGTGAGGCCAGCAGGTGTACTCAATTTTAGATGAAATGGTCAGATCAAGAAAAGGAAACTGAGAGCGAGAGAGAGAGACGATCGTCAATGTTAACGATCAAGCCTTATATAAAGTTTTTGTATGCTTTTCTCATGTTTATAGGTATAAAGAATGACGACAAACCAAAGTCAAATGGTACAACGGTCGAGTCCTAGAAACAAAATCGCTGTGTGGCGAAACACCTATCTACAATGCAATCTCTATACACACACGAAAACAATCAGTGAATACGAATGTGAGGAAATGAAATAGGATGACTACTTATCATCGTGCAAAATCAATACTCTAAAAATATACATTTAGGCATTCATCTACACACATGCATAATATATTATCATGTACAAAGTAAATTCATTTTTGCACACCTGATGATTTTCGACAAGGAGTTTACTAAAGCTTGTGTAATAAAATGAGGAAAATCAACAAACTTTGCTTTTCCTGGTATCTGGTGAGAATGTGAGCTAATCCAGAATGAAGTTTAGTCAAGATTGTGAAAGAGGAAGAAGTAGAAATGACATAAGTAGGAGGAGGAAAACAAGCGATTGCTTCACTTTTCCCACGGGAATAAAACTGAACAGTAAATAATTCTCGTTCCTGGAAAATCTAGTGAAAAAACTGTAAGATGAACACAGGAAGAGAGAGATTGAATATCAGAAGTGAATCCAACCGGATGGATAGATGTAGCTCTGCGTGGGCTGTTCCATAGGGAAATGAAAATGTGGATAAATGTCAATCTTAAATGAAAAGAGTATTACTGTAAAACTTTGTTGTTTAAAAAATTGTTTATAGAGTACCTAACATTCACTTCATTACTTTATTTTGTAGGTATAGTCTCCGAGAAAATGAATTTTACATTAAATATATATCATGATGAAGTTGATGAATGTGATCTGTAACGACACTGCATGCACACACACATACAGTTGCATAATAATATGAAGCTGTCCAACCCAGAAAAAAAGTTATAGCATGCTTCTGGAAATACACATTTTTTTCCTCCATGAAAAGTCATCCTTGTCTATGAAACAAATCCAGTGAAATCCCCCTTTCCCCAATCTCCTCTAATGCCTTCTGCCTCGTTTACTCTTTTTCCCCCATTCAAATGTTTCCCCAATATCCATTATCTCTGTCGACATTACAACCCATCAAGACAAAAAGGGACGACATGTTTTTTCCCGCATACATTTTTGTCCTAGCTCTTATCTGTACGGAACACTAAAAAGTATAAAATCAGCTATTCCATCTTATTTTTATTGCATCATGCATATCATCATAAGCATACCATTTTCGTCGTAAATGGTCCGCTCTTATTACTATTCTTACAACATGAGACGCGAAAAGAGGCACACAAATACTAAATCTCCTGTCTTCAATAATTCACGTACAATAAAAAAAGTTGCTTCCTTCCGTCCTTTTTTGTCTGTACCTTAGAGACTTGACTCTCGCATAGATCTCTAATATCGTCTTTCCTTGTCTGTACTTACATTTTACTCATAGAACAACATGCTATTATGATGTAGAAAAATAATCTGGGAAATAAAATATGTAGGAGTATTATACTGCATCTCTTACACAACAACAACCAAGACTAAAATAATGTTATTTCCGATCCGTCTAGTTTCCTGTGTCTAGTTTTTCGGTGAAAAGAAACTACCCACTGGCTTGTACATTTGCACCACCAAACCATTTTGTAGAAAAGGTAGATGGGATAAAGGTAAAAGGAAGATAAATCTTCTGCTTTTTTGCTGCCGCTGCTGCTGCTGCAGACTAAATGAATGAGGGAAAAAGAAGGAAAAAGGACGACAGTCATTGCGGTTTTCTTTTGAGACTCGCTCGCTTCGTCGCGATCATCGTGGACAACGACGACCAACAAAGGAGAAGAAGAGATAATCATAATGTGTAATAGTAAAAGTTGTAACGTAATCATGACCGCAATACAAGAAAAAAAATACGGCCATGAATGACGGTAATAACAGAGTAAAAAGGGAATAAGAAAAGACGGCAAAATACTTTTTTATTTGAGTTTATCCCAGTTTCAACCTTCCTTCTACACTTTCAGCAGAATTTTCTGTATTATCAGAGAAAAAGTAAAACAATTTCAAAGCGAAGTAAAAGCAAATCCCATAGTCAGGCAAGAGAGTGACTTAAAGAATGTATGTGAAATAAAGTCGACACGAAATGATTATATAACTGGATTTTCTTCCTAAGAAAAAAAGTTGCACTGCATGACTTGCCTTTCTTCTTTAACCCAGTAAAGTCATTCTTCCGCATCTCTCTTATTAATAGAAGAATATTATGGAATAGCATATAGTTTAATGGTGGCGGTTGGTTAACAATTTTTCCTACCGAATAACTACCAAAGGCATGTATATATGCAGCGCGCGTGTGTTCTAAGCGTAGAGCAGTCGCTGCTGAGTAATTATTAGATTATTGGAATTCCGTCTCGTGGAAAGAGGAAAAAACTTTCTTCTTGTACGCGCCATTTTCCTCTTCTTCGTCTGGCCTCTCCGTTTTCCATCATCATCCAACAAACCAGCCAAGTGAAAGTTTTAAAAAGAGGTACATTTTTTCACTTACAGCCTATTAATAATAACGAGCAGATACACCCAAAAGGAGATGAAGCACAAGCAAAAGAAGGCTCCTTTTTTCTTATATCGAAACCCAAATGAAAAGGGTTGGACTTGTTCCTATTCATTCATCATATTATATAGATGTAATAATATATTATCGGAATTAAGAATAAAAGGGAGAAAAACCATTTTCTCTCCACTTTCGGTCGACTTGAGATTTTTCTCTGTGCAAAAAAACTAAGAAAAACCCAGTGAAGAAAATGCTTGAAAAAAACTTTACACTGGAATGAGATGAATGAGTGAAATGAATGCTGCTGCTTTATTGCTTGCACGCTCGTGATGATGATGATGACGCGTTGCTTCAAACGCTGCCACTAATAATATTTATGAGTTGGCTGCTGCTACCACCGCCGCCGTTGCTGATGTTTTGAATCTCAACTTTTAAAATAATGTAAAAAATGTATAATATATGTACATTCTACGTCACAGCACAGCATCATCAGTAGCAGCAGGACTTTCAAGCCTTGCCATAAACTAAAACTAACGACAAGTCAAAAAGAGAATGGGAGGGAGGGAGAAGTTTAGTTTATGTAGGGAAATCTTTTGGTAGAAGGCTTAAGTAATGATAATAGTAGTAATAATAATGCTTATGAGGGAACAGCAAGTGAGTGAGTGACTGAGTGAATAATAAATCCTCAAGAATCAAAGACTGCCTACTGTACTGCTGTTGCTGCTGGGGAGTGGGAGACAGGAAGAAGGACGGGAAAGAAGGGGGAAGGAGAAAGTGTTTTTTTCTCTCTGGAGAGAGAAGAGGATATCCAGTTGAGATGAGATGATGATGACTACGGCTGCAGTGGTGGTGGTGTTGGTGATGCATACACAGCAGTGAAAGAGTTGGTGCACAACAAAAACTTTCTGTTTTCAACTTTTTCCCTTTCGTTATTCCCTTTTCACTTTTCTTCTCTTGTTTTTCAACTACCGTGATGATCATTATACTTTTTTCCATTTTCAATGGCTATACACATACACATGATATAAGCAAAACAGTAGTAGTACAGCAGCAGCGTCAGTCTCAAAGATCAAAAAAGTCCGACTTCACCACTTTTTCTTCCGCTAGTACTATTCGCAATAGGTACATATATTACATTGTATACCATCATTATCGTTATCATCATGTCTTGATTATTACACATCAGCTTTTCCATTTTGTATTCATTGCATTGCCTTCTTCTTACAACACAACCATACCACACATTTCTTATATGAAACCAACCTCCTTCTATCATTCTTCCCACTCATCATCATGTTCATCACTATCACCATTCATTCAGTCATAATGTCTTTTTGCTTTATTCACCATCATCAAACTTAAAGTTAAAACAAAGAAGACATCAGAGAAAAGCTTTTGAGTGAATGGATAGATCTGGATCACCCTCATCAGCATCAACATCATCATCACTGCCATCGCATTCAAATGAAAACCACTTTTCTTTGTTTTTTCCTACCAACTGAGTGGTGGTATACATTTCTTTGGAAGCCATACCATTTGAGAAAATAATCGTCATTAAGCCATCCTCATCATCAAGAAGAGAGAGAGAGAGAGAGACTTTGAGAGCTAGCTGGAAAGATTTGACTATTTTTTTGTAAAGTACGAAGGATGAATATACAGGGAATTATATGGCATAAGCATACATTATAAAAGTAAAAAAGTTGGTTTCGTAACGTAATGTAATGAATAGAGACGCTTTAATGAATTCTCTGGTATCATCTCTTCCACTTTCTTGTTGCTCATTTCGCATTCCCTTTTGAAATAATGAGCATAATAATCATCATCCAACCCAACTAACAAAACAGCCAGACAGACAGTTTCTTTTTGCATGCAAAATCACTACAAAACTTCAAAACAAGTAGTATGCACGTATTACCTAGAATGTTCTCTTGTGTCTGATGAACTGTTTTTTGGCAGTTGCTGTGTGCTGAAAACGGAAAGAAGAAAATGACACGAATAAGGAAAGGACTATAAAATGTCAGTCTCTGGAGAAAATGAGTTTCATCGTGTGAAGCCGAGTTGAATGAAACGATGATGTAGGTATGTGTCAATGAATATGATTTCCAGCGTTGACGGGAGGATGAATTAGTAAGAAAATTCAATGTGAGTGTCGTTTGGAAGTAGTTTAGATGAACCTAATGGAGGAGAACCTAAATACGACAGAGAGTGAGGTCTAATAACATTTGAGGGGCAGGGAGGCTCCCTCCAGGCTATTATATCCACGCGTATAAAAGGAGTCGCTGTAAGTGAAAAATAAATTATTGGAAAAGTTGCCAGCAGTAGAAATCGTAGCAGCGGTTGAGCTCATTTGGCGATTTGAGTGTTTTGTGCTGCTATATATGCTGCTGCTCTTGCTCTTTTGATAACTGAAGAAAATAAAGTAGAATTTATTATGAGTTTCCCTTCGTCAACAGTCTTCCCGTTTTTACATTGGTGGTACGCAGCTGGAAAATATATGGCTTTCTTTTATACAACGACATGATATGAAAGGCACATAAAAGTGGCAACAAAGTAACGATAACGAAGAAAAAGATGGGGCATGTCATGCGACACTCTTTTCCCCTTTCATTACTCATTCCGGCGGTGCTCCACCAACAAGCAGTGTGTGTTTAGAGATATGCCTTTAAAAAATTGTTATCATCTTTCTCATAAAATCTCTTTTGATGCTCCTTCTCTCTATTCTGCTACTCCTAAAGTTGCAGAAAATTGTTACTACATGCAGATGTGGACCGAGCGAGAAAAGCTGGAGGAGGTGGATGAAATGAAATGTGACATGAGGCAGGGCAGAAGCGCTCCCAAACCAAAATTCATTTTCCTTGTTCCTCCGCATTATAAACCAATCATATCCCATTAATTCCTTCGTCTTCCACCATATTTCCTGCAGCAAAAATAAAATAAATAAGTACAAGAAAACAGCATCAGACCTGATCACATCTTCACCACCACCCACCTCGCAATCTTTTGTTGTTCTCTCAGTCAGGCTAGAACATAGAAAGGGCTGGCAAGAAAGGAGCGAGAGACGAACATTTTATGGAGAACACAATACGGGAACTGCACAGCATTGAATTAAATTATGATTGCCTTATTGCTACTGTCGTCTTCAACTTTTCCTCTCTACCCATCCCCATAATAATATAATAATAATAAGGAAAAGAAGGTAAATAAAAATATGGATGGCATAATAAGTTACAGGGGACAAAATATATGAACAAACAACAGAAAGCCTGTACACTCATTCAGTTCAACACACCAACCAACCTTTCTCCTCCAGATGCCTTTCGATAGTCCCCATCTTCTGTTTTCTACATACTTTATTCCTTCCTTCCTTTCCCCATTTTCCACTAACAATACTAGTAGCAAAAGTGCAGAGTGCTTTTTTGGTCGTTTCCAGAGCGTGTATTATAGTGGAAGTAGTTTTCCAGAAAAAGAAGTTGATTCAATTTTCTACATGTTCATACCTACTTGCGTACATACATACCACAACTTCATCTCATCAACTGTACTTGAGAGTGTATGCATGCACATGATGGCATAACGTAATGCACTGAATCTCCACACTTTCAGCATTTCCCCTTTTTCCGCACTCACTTCTCTCTCCACTTTTTTATGACATTTTGTTGTTACTCTGAGATCTCGATGGATATTTATGTATCTACATTGCATACATACATATTTACGTGGTAGTCTTGAACAAAAATGATGAGAACAAGAAGCCCTATTGAACGTGAACGTGAACGTACATTCAACCAGACACTTTTTTCTTTTGTTCTTCTATATTTTAGCATAAATCTCAGAGTTGAGTACTGTTCATAAGAATCTGTCGAGGAAAATGGTCGTCGGGTTGACTGTTGTTGGGAAACGAGAGAAAAAATCGTATGTTTCAGGTTGACCTACCTGTCAACAGAAAAAGCTATCAAGATGGTGATGGTACGGGTAAAGCTTTCATAAAGTACAACAGCAGGCATCCAAGGTAAATACGTTGGGTTACATATTTTTTTCCGTGCTAAGATTTCTAAAAGAAAAGCGTGTTGATGTAATATAGATACTTAGAATTTCTGTATATATACATATTGATATACCTACTACGTGAATAATACGAGATGGTTTTTTCCAATGAAACGATTCCAATGATGACAACGACATGCTCTTCTCCAGCAACTACTTATACTCTCCAGAAAAAAAAATTGAAATTGGTTGGTTACTCTCCTCCTCCTCCAAGCAGACAGCAGTCGTAGCGACAGCACTCAAGTGGAATTCATCGTATTGCCTTTTTTCTCACAGATGACTCGAGGAAGCAGAAAAAGTGGTCGTTCGGAAAGCACTTTGTCGACAGACAGGAGTGCCAGTTGTAGCGAGAGAATATCACCCAAAAAATGTAAGTAACCATCTTATTGCATACTAAACTCTCTGTTTTGTGTACCTGGAGATACATACGGCGAGTGATTGTGTGTGTGTTGTTTCCTCATTTCATATGTATAAGACCGATAAGATTAAACAAGGAGAAAGAAAGAAAAATAGTAAAAAGAGAGAGTTCATCGAATCGTTCAGGAGGACAACACGAGGACGACGAGTTCTAGTAACTCAAGTGAATCTAATTCAATTCAGTAGTCAGGTTTGCTTTCTCCTGGGCTCATGTTGTGTTCGAAAGGCTGGAAAAAAATGTTGCGTTCTGCTTCTTCTACTTACTCTTTCTTACCAGTTGGAAATGGAGAGAAATCTCTAGTGCTCCTACTACTGCTTCTTTTTCCAAGAGTAAGAGGAAATAGATGGAAGAAGTCTTGTAACTGCCTTTCTTTCTTGGCTTGGTGGCCTCAAAAGTAATACATTATAATACTAGTTCTCATCACAATGAACAACCAAGTCACACTGCTGCATTGCCCTCACCACCATTACCACCCATCCATACATAAAAATTGTCTATCTATTTAAACCTAATAAGATAGAAAGCTCCTACAACCACCATTTATTCTTCTTTCTTTTCTTCCTGCTCGCGTAAAGGGAAGAACGAAATGGATGAGAAAGAGAGAAAATCTGAGAACTTTTTCAGGGAGGAAAAAACAGACACATAAATCTACTTACTTACTTGCCTACTCACCAGCATAAAAAAGATTACTACCGGCAATACATAATATTATGGAGCTGAACTGGAAAAGAAATGGCTGAGAGTAGATGAAGCCTTTTTCAGCTTCCTCTTTTCTTAATGTTATTAAAGTTGAAAGAAGACGAGAGGGCAACTACACACACACGCATGTAGTTATTTTTTTCTGCTCTACTCCCGGGTAATATTTTTGGTGTAATAGGTTTATATCCAGTACTACTCGTATGCAAACACGCGATGATGAAGGAATGGAACAATGATGGACTTGGTTTTATTCACTCACAATATGTG
>JAHZMV010001774.1:0-13722 GCA_027743765.1 Coecobrya sp. COE2
AACATTTTTTTATTTGCTACAAAAATGTCGTGTACGCCCATTATAATTACTAGACTAACATGAATAATAATGACAATGAGCATCGTTCGTATCGACATATCTACTTCCCTTGAAGCTCTTTGCAAACTTGACTCTAAAACATTCCTGTGTGGAATTTACTAACTGATTTGACTTTACAAAGC
Source organism: Coecobrya sp. COE2 (assembly GCA_027743765.1). Lineage (NCBI taxonomy): Eukaryota > Metazoa > Arthropoda > Collembola > Entomobryomorpha > Entomobryidae > Coecobrya > Coecobrya sp. COE2. Next base: position 183 of record JAHZMV010001774.1, read on the forward strand.
TTGTCATATTAAAAATGAACCCAAATAGACAAATTAAAATTCATAGTTTTCTGTTGCACACAGAAAACGCATATTTATGCCAATGCTAACAACATGTGTGTGTGTAATATGTGGAGAGCCATTATCATTATCATTGCTGTTATTATTATTATTGTCGAGAGTGTTGAGATTAGTAAAGAAAAAGGAAGAAGGATGAAATAGTCGTAAAGATTATCGTGTAAGTAGGCACACAAACACAAAAACCATTAAAAATATTAACTCCCAGCAGCAGCAAGCAAAGCGCAATGCATGCTGTATAAGTACCCATAATAAAATCTCATCTTTTTTTCTTTTCACCTCCTCCTCCTCCTCAACTGTCTTTTCTACGCTCCTCCAATATATCCCTCCATTCTTTCTGTCTGTCTGTTTTATACTGAATAGATTATTACCGTACGCACTAAAATAGGTAGACTTTTCTCCTTCTACAAAAGCCATAAGTCACATCCTACCATACCTTAACTAAATATAGCTTCCTTTTATCTTTATTTTATAGTTATTTGAAAAAAAAATCTATGATTTTTAAGACCCTAGTCATTTTTTCCTGCTCTGCTATCAACTTATATTATATAGTGCATAATATAATATTTGTTTTTTTATCTGAGTATTCATTTCATTTCTTCTTATTTTTTCGGCTTGCATGCTGCTGCTACTGCAGTAGCTGCATATAGTCCACCTCCTCCACTACTACCATCTTCTTCCACTTGTTCACATGAAAAACCTAATCATTCTCATAAAAGCTCTGTGTGATGATCAGCATTGCCATCATCATGCTCATAAAAAGATGAGAAAGCTATTTTTCATGAGAATCCTTTTCGTACATGTGTGTTAAGTTGATGATCATGTTGATACTAGTCACTTACAACAAGACAAACATAAAAAACTTTTCTCGCGTATCTTTTCATGAATAATCCAAATGCACAATGCTGAATGCACTGCGTTACATCGTCATATAGATTATCGTACAGCGTTTTTATACCTACATGAGTGCCTACATGCAACAATCCATTTTTGCTGTCTGTTATACTATTTTTCATTGTTACATCTCTACTACATATACCCACACAACAATATGTACATAGTATGAGAGCGTCATCACATTGTTGGGATTTTCAGTTTATATTTTCAACAAGATATGATAAGAGTACAGAGTATAGACGCGAGACTCAAAGAGAGATTATATTTTACAAAGGTTTGCTTAAAAATGAACGAGAGAATTTTTCATTACTGATGCTGTGCTGCAATGTGCATTGAATGCCGTGTATTTACTAGTACATTTATTTTAGCCCTTTACATTACATTAACTATATCACCATTTATAATGTACACAGTTTTTGCTGCTGTGTTGATTGTTGAGAAAAACCTGATTCTAGGGTAGTGTGCCTTCCTTAGACTCTGATGAGTTAGTTTAGTTGAAGAGTTGGCTGAATACAGAAGACGAAGGAACGCTGCTGCTCTTATTCTCAGTCTGCACGTGTGCGTACCTTAAACATAAATGTGCAAGATCATAAAATCAAGTAAAAAAAGAAAACCTTTTTCTTTCCGTCTGCAAGTATAACAGAGACGTAGTGTGTGGATTTTTTTCTGAGAAAGCTAATAAGGTTTTTTGANTACCTTAAACATAAATGTGCAAGATCATAAAATCAAGTAAAAAAAGAAAACCTTTTTCTTTCCGTCTGCAAGTATAACAGAGACGTAGTGTGTGGATTTTTTTCTGAGAAAGCTAATAAGGTTTTTTGAAGCGGAGTGCCTTTTGCCATACTTATATCCCCGAGGTTGTCGTGTCATCTCTCTCTGTGTGTACACAAATTTAATCTTTCATCCGTATATCCGTGTCATTCATTGTCATCACGTCAAAAGTGAACAAAGACCAGGAATTTTTTTACATATGAAACTCTAGATAAAACATTCCTCTTCACACTTGACTACAACTTTGTGAAAAACGGATTTTTGTGTTTGTTCGTGCGTGGTATGCAGTCGTGTGCGTATGCAAAAGTTTACTGACTACTGGACTGCTGGCGCCTGGACTTTTGCCGGACATAAATACTGTTGTACTTACAACCGGTTTCCCTGTCATCATCAGTATCCGGTTTTTTAAGCCACACCGAAAAATTCCAACATAGAAAAATATAATTTGACAGACGGAAGACGGAATACCAAATGTTCAACTAGGTACTCCTATAGTGCCGCAAATTGAGGAAGACAAAAAGTTTTGTTGAACAGATTTTTTTAAAAAAATCAGTTGAAACATCAAAAGAAAAAAGTTTCACCAAAATTCTTAACTACTGCAGTTTCTGTGGTCTTGTTTCGTGCAAGTTGATAATATTATTTTGGTGCGGTCGGCTATAAAAAAATTTTGTTCATTGACGTTTCCACTTTTGTATGCATTCTCTATGCAAAATCTCTTTTGTACGCAAGCTTACATACATTGTCGTCGGCTTTAAAAGGTAGAATGCATTCATCATTTAAAATGGTCTATTAAAAACGGCGCATGTTTAAGTAGTGAAAAAAGAACAAAAATTTGCGGAAAACCAAGAAAGTTTTTTTTTGAAACTTTACATCAGACAATCAAGTACCTTATCTGTAAAAATCGCCCACATTATTCATCGTCATTCGTCATAATACTCATTTATCACTTATTGTCAGATTTTTTACACTCATCAACAATCACACACTGGTTTTTTCCATTGTTGTGTGTGCACACACATGCAAAACATTGTATAAAAAAGTGCAGTATTGGTTGTTTCGTGAATAAGACACGTCGTTCTGGTGGTGTGGTTCTTTTTTTGGGGGATAAACAATCATCATATCGCCGCTGCTGCTGCGGCACATACGTAAAAACTATTATTGCCAAAAAGAGAGAAAAAACACTGACTGCGTATGAATGAAATGAATATTATCAAAAATACTGTGTGGTTTTGTGCATGCTGCTGCTCTCATGCTGTTTGCTGCACTTTTACAATTATTTGTCTGCTGCTGACTCAGTGTGCGCATTTGTGCATCAAAATAATATTGTATTATATATTATCTGTCTGTAACAATTACCCATTACCGTTATCATTTACTACAATCATCATCAGAGCTCTGAGCATTATTTAACTCAAGAAGAAGAAGAATATATTATCGTAATAAATAATTTTTACTCTCTACCTCCCCGCCTCCTTCTTTTTTCTACTTTTTTGGGAAATAAGAAAAGACAGCAAGCCAAAAACGCCTTTTTTGCAAAAAGAATTTCACTTTGAAAACGTAACACGATATACATGTATTTATGATGCGTGTGTAATGATTACCTAAAAAATCGACAATAAATGCTCATTTGAAGAAGAAAACTGAAAAGGAGAAATAAACAAATAAATGACAAGACTATTAGAGAACCTCCCTATCAACTTCACGGGATACATTTTCTCTATCAAAATAATCATCAGTATTGTTTGTTAGAGGAAAAATGTAACGCTTTTTTTGCAAATGAAAAGGAACAATTTTTATCGTAATCACCATAATCATCGTTCATCGTACAAAATGCAATGAGTAAATTTGCACCGTGCAAAAAAATGTCCACTTGATTTGACTCACTTGAACTCTTTCAAGCGAGTAATTTATACTGTATGTTAAAAGTAGTAATTAAAAAAACATGTGTTATAGTTGGCTAATTTAAAAAGGGCCAAGCCAAGAAAAAAATTAAGAGATTAAATGGAAACATAGCTTGTTATTCTTCTTCTTGTGAGAAAGAGACAAGAAAGTAATTAGAGCAGCAGAAAAGAACATTTTTGATCTTTACGAAATTTTCTAGTGTGTATTGTCAGTGTGCTGCAGTTACACATGCATGCATGTTATATTATTGCTGTGTGTGGTGGAGTTTTAAAGTAGGCAAGCCAAATTATGGGATCATCAGTCAACATAAATGAATGATTTGGAGTATTCTTTGAACAGGTTTGTTAAAAAATATTTTAATATCTTATTTTCTGCTTGTTATATGCTACTTATATGTATTTCAATTTCCTGCTCAATGATGATAATAATGATGAGTGAGCATGGCAGTTCACTTTGCACTCTAACATATAACAAGAGACACGGGAAGCGTATTATTTGTGGGGATGGGGAATATGTGATTGCTTTCAAAAAATATTTTTATTATGCTTTTGCTTTATGCTCCAATAATAAGGGCCTGCCAAAAAGCCAAGAAAAAATTATAAATTTAATGAATGATGACGACTGAATAAGAATGCGAATTGTGCACATTCCTACCTGTCGCCATCTTTATGTTTTATTATTGTTAAAAGTTAAATTGGTCAGTTTGCATCTCTCTCTTTAAAAAGTATGGCACAATTATTTAGTGCAAGTGCATTTTAGGAGGAGGATGATGATCATTATACCTAGATTTCATTTTTTCAAAACGGATAACGGATGTACTTTTGATTTCGTTTTATTTTGGTTGGATATGCCCACTGTCCACATTATCATGACGTCACCATCATCGTAATCATAACTATCGTCATTCCATTTGATTTTTGGCTCTGTTCGAATTTAATTTAGAAAAAAGGGGAAAATTAACTAATCATTGAACGCATGCACGTACTTTGCCTTTGTCGTTCATTATAAAAAGTATACCTAAAATTAAATGGTCCTGGTGATCATCATCATCGTAATGACTTGAATGCCTTGGCTGGCAATTTGTTGCAATGGTTGGTTGGCTTGGTTGACGACGACGGAAGGAAGGAAGCTAAAAAAATTATTTGTTCTGATTTTATTGGATTGGAAGAAGAGAAGGTGGTGGTGGCGATACGACATCACCGGTACACGGGAATTGATTTGATGATGATATATAATTCAAACGAAACGTCGCCCAGTGAAGAGATGCTCTTTTTTTGTAGCAATTCATTAACCACGCATTTTATTCCCTGAAGAAAGCTAACAATGCAGTTTACCTCCTCTTCATCAACATTATTATGTATTATCATAAAAAAATATAAAATACCTACATTACATTTTTTTGATGAGCTTCAAATTGGTTGTTTGCTGTTATGTGTTGATTGGCCTGAGAGTAAGAAAAATATATTAAGGGTAAAAAGGATACAGAAATAAGGAAGTCATTTGCAGCTCTGAATTACTTACATTTTTGCTCTCTGTGATGATGATTTAACACCATGTCTGCAGTTTTAGAATTTTTGTATATTCTCCGTAGCTGTAAAATTGCCTCACGTGTGAAGTCTTTCGCTCTGACGCTCTATTTTTATTATTTTTCTCCACTTAGCAGTATTAGTGGAGGGGGTGTTTAAATAGCTTGCACGAAACAGGGCAGGGAACTCTTGTCTATTATCATATGCCGCTATTTAAGAAATTTATTAGGGAGGAAGTTAAAAGGTGAGAAAAATGTAGCGTGTCTTTCGTAAGAATTCATTACTGAACGTAACGGAGAAAAAAGGCCGCCCGTGCAGATACACGTATTCCAGGCGTCGTTCTCGTTTGTTTGTTTTACAAACATCTAATTAGGTACTTTAGAAATTTAGGTAAGGTAAGTAAAAAAGAGATTTAAATTTTGCAACCCTTTAATTTTGCACGTGATATGGGGGTTAAAGGGTATAAAAATGTATAAAGAAAATAAATTTAGAAGGGTTTGTAGTTATAAGTATATTTAGGTAAGGTAAGTAAAAAGAGATTTAAATTTTGCAACCCTTTAATTTTGCACGTGATATGGGGGTTAAAGGGTATAAAAATGTATAAAGAAAATAAATTTAGAAGGGTTTGTAGTTATAAGTATAGGTATTAGACATAGAAATGCATGCAATTTATACGGTCATAAAATAAATATATTTGTTTTCATCATGCGCCCATCCTCGTCATCATTCATGCACACTGGGTAGGTATATTAATACCTGTAATTTCATTTCGAAAGGAGAAAGAAAAACTTGTTGTTTGTTAGAGAGCCATATTATTACTTTAGTATCACATGAGGCTATAAAACAGTGTGTTTTGGCACGAGACCGAGAGTGGTGGTGTATTCAGTGTGGATTTTCATGTTGTTTTAAGGCAAGTATTGTTGCTAAAATGTGTGATGATGAGATGAAGTTTGGATTTTGAATACAATACAAGCAGGGTGATGGGATGAGTGAAAAGTGGGCCAATATATTAATGTACTGCATTGAACAAGGCGAGAGAGAGAAATATAACAATAAAAAGCATGTGTATACAATTACATGCATAAAATATATAGGTAATTTTATGCAGACGCAGAGAGAGGTTTACTCTCTTCTTTAAATTGCAATTTCAGTGCATTGTTGTGTATAACACGAGATATTACATACTATATTCAATATTACATACAATAGGTGCAACAATCAGTATTTTCATTGTTGTTTGTGTAGCCTTTGGGTGAACAAGTCATCTTTGTATATATTATTGTAAGTAAACCAATGAGACTGCTTACCAAAAAAAAATCATATCGCACACGTGTACCACACTGACCACTCTGACTAAAACAAAAAAAAATAGCTTACATACAAATTTATATCCTACGTTTACATCTTAACGTTTATATTGCCTAAGGTAAAGATGTATGTTAATACCTTGATTGAAGTTGATGGTTGGTCTTCGCCTCAGTCATCATCATTCATCGTTGGCAATATTTTATGTAGGTATTAAAGCCAAAATGTCAGTCTTTTCACTTTACCAGACCTTTTTTGTCTATGATGTCTAACAACAAAATTGTTAGAAATTTAAAAAAAAAGACGTTTGTTTTGTAAAGTTGGTCAAATTTTTGAACGCCGATTCATCGCGCTTAGACGTGCAGATGGAATGGATGGATGGAAAAAAAGGTTAAGTATTCGTGTATACATACGCTTGTATTATGAATATGACACTTAATACTAAAAGAGCAAGTTACTTTTTTAGAATTTTCATAAACTATTGACATCGTCATCACTGCATATCTGGCACCAAGTGGCCAGCACAAAAAAAATATCTGTGTCAGTTTGGTTGCACGGTTTGGACGAGTGTTTGTATTTGTAGTTGGGTTAGTAGTAATAAAGGTCTTTTTATTTTACTTTTGACTTGAATACGCATGATCCTTATTATACTTTTGGGATAATGATGATATGATGACCAATGAAAAATTGCAATTTTGCATTCTGCACAGAGAGTGCAGAGCAGATCTCATTTAGCATTCATTTTGCCCTTTGCGTTTACTATACTATTTTGTTCATGAGCATCATTTTCTGTTCTTTTTGCATGTTACATTGTAATACATCATCAATTTATATACTTATATTGTACAGGCCAACATCTATATAAAATCTTAAATGATTTCAGATGAATCATATTACCAAGTAATGCACTTGAGTGCTCTACATCCACTCAGTGCCAGGCCAGCAGCAGCACAGCAGCAAAGTGGAAGTCTTTGAATAAAATTGCAGATTAGAATATTCTCAAAAGATGCAGAAAGAATGCAGAGAGTGGTTAACAAGATTGAATGAGAGGAGAAAAAAATGCAATGCATTTTCAATTTTCTATCCCATTTACAACCAAGGCCTTTGGTGTGTGATGTGATGATCAGCTTTACTGGCAGCTCCACAGGAGGGAACATTTTTAGACATCTGACAAAGTATTTTGGAGTCGGTTACACGAATACTTATCAAAGAAAAGGGTTAAGCATAAATAATGCTCTTTTTAGGTATAATATAAAAAAATAGTGGCATCTCTTATGTCACTGTCACTGTCACAATGACAAAAATTTCCGAAATCTGATATGCCCTTTGTTAAACAAGAATCCTTGTCTGTCTGTCGTCCCATCATCTCGCACTCACACTCCATTACATTAATATAATTTTAAGTAGTTTCATGATGTCACATAATAATAGTGTCGGAAAAGGTCGTTTGCAGAAAAAAAATTACTACAATAACGGCTCAGTATGTAAATGCAGCGAGTGTGTATTTTCGATTATATTTGACAGCCCAACGAGGTTACTGACTTTATAAGCCATCAGCATCGTGCATGCCACAAGAATATAAAAAAGATGCAGTTGAAAGTGCAAGTTGATTAGTGTTCCTTCTCCTAACGAAATTAACTTTTGTGCAATTCACCTTAATTCTCACATGAGCTCTTATACATACATTCATACGTACCAAAACCGTACCTTGCTCCAGATTTCAGTTAATGCAAAACTAACAACATAAAAAACCATTAAGTCCACTAGAATTCTTTTTGTGTGGAGAATGAATAAAATCTCGTGATAAAGTCTTGCAGTTTATTTGCACTCATTCTGCGCGCACACTAAACCATCAGCGCGCAGTGATTTGTTTGGGTCAAGCCATCGTCCAACCATGATAGTATTTTATTTATTTATTTTACCATCATAATATAATATGAATTGACTGATTGTTGTCGCTGTTACAAAAATACTTAATGTTTTTGATGCCTCTTGTTTCGCATCATTGCCAAACAGAAAGGCCAAAACAGTGAAGCAAAGCAAAACAGCAACAACAAAGAAATGACGTATTTATGTACAAGTACGCGAGCGAGAGGGGTATTATTGGACAACGGCGACTATAACGACTAACAACGACTCTCCTTCCATTGTTGACGACAACGAAAGCGAAAATTGACTTTGGGTTTGGATTGAAGATTATGGTGTGGTCATTCGCATTTCGCATTATCTCTTATAATATTTTCTTTTTATCGTCATTATCATCGCATCGACGTAATAGCATAAGGCGTATAGGTAATTGCAGTGTGATGGAAAACATTAACGCAGTAGTGGTCACTACTACTGCACTACTAACTGGTCAGTCAGCCTGCATACAACAATATTATAGTTTATGAGTATCATTACAGCAGGTGTACGCACCCAATAAAAATCTGATAATGTGACTTGCCGCGTAATAATGTATAAAATTAAAGAGTTTGGCTATTTTTATTCTCCTCCGCCGACAATAGCCACTGTAATGCTAAACGCTATAATCATATAAGTAATGTTGCTACTGCACAGTAGTAGGCGCACTGCACAAATGCTTATCATCATAATACAGCACATAGATATTATTAGCTATATTCACATTTTTTAGCAATAATGATGAATAGCCATAAAATATATAGGATCGTAAATAAAACGCATTCTAAAAACCTTTTTCATTTTTTTCACGTTCACTTTTCTTATTTTTCTTTCTGAAGGCTTTTGGCCAAGTCATCAAAAAATCTTTCTCCATCATCAAGCCAAAAAGTTAACACCTTCTTATTTATTACCGTTTGCATAGGTACGAGGTATTATCAGAAATAGTGGAACAAGTTTGCTTCGCTCTCATTTTACAACGACTAAACATATAACGTCATTTTTCTTTCTGAAGGCTTTTGGCCAAGTCATCAAAAAATCTTTCTCCATCATCAAGCCAAAAAGTTAACACCTTATTTATTACCGTTTGCATAGGTATTCTATTTGTAAAAGAAATCTCTGCTTCTGCTCTGCTATTTTTTCATTGCCGATTGTGTAATTAAATTAAACTTTCAACTTATGTGTGTGTACACACCAAGCAGCAGTGTTTTGTAAGGATAAAAATCTTTGAAAATATAGTTGGGTCGAACATTGGGAGATGATGATCTTTACAAAAAAATATATATCACCCAATTTATCATCATGAATGGATGAATGAACAAAATGCTGTCATGTTTGGTTTCATCACTTCGAATTTATTGTTGTGTAAAAAATTAGCAACAAAGTCTATTTTTATTGATCTTCAATTGTTGACAGGTATACAGCGTGCATGAGCAAACAAATCATTAATTTATTACATTTCTTTATCTAATTTTTCGACAAGTTCTTTGTGACTGGTTTTTGGTGCGCAGGTTGATTTGCACTTTGCACTCATTTTAATAGTCGTCTAAAAACTAACAATAATAATAATAGCTGTAGCAAACAATCGAGCAATTTTGGTTCATAATAATGATCAATGGGAAAAAAGTGAATGTCGCGTGTTGAGAAATTTGTCATCATCATGCAAATAAATAGAGAATCAAAGGTCAAAACCAATAACGAGCAAATATCCAATTTTCCAACAATAAAGTTAATAAAAATTTTGTGCTAAATATGTAAGGACAAGACCTGTTGCAATTTCCAACAATGGCAATCAACAAAGCAAACATGCAAATTTGAGTCAAAAGTAAGTGCATGTGTACACACACAGCATAATATTATATTTTATCCTTATCTCTATCATTCATCATCAACATCGCTTATCGATTCCTATCCTTATTGTTATTGCATACATATATCGTTGATTAGGTTTGTTAGTTGAAGTTTGCACGACGATGGTCAAACAATCAAGTCATCCTTCACTCTTCACTTTTTTTAATCCGCTCTCTGCAAAATGCACTTTTCCTTCGTTCTGCTTGCACAAGTGCATATTAATCACAAGCAAAACTCACTTGACATTGTTGAGCAGTCTCATTCTCATTTAAATGCTTTATTATTTTTATCATTGCCTGTTCCGTCGTCCGATCCGCCGACGTGATTATTATAGCCACAGACAATAAAAATGTGTGACATCCGTCTCTCTTCTCTCGTCTTCCTCTCTCTTTTCCCTTTCAGTCTGTTTATGTCTATTGCTGATTAGAAAAAGTTCATCATTTACGTCGCGCCGTCTTCATTACAACGACGACCAAGTACGCTAAACGCACGCAGCACACTCTCATTCTTTATTTTTCTACCTGCATTATAATTTTTGCCGTTTCACATTTGTATTTGATAATGACACGAGATACTAAAGACCTGCTCAAAACGATGATGATATCAACGATCGTAATTGTCGATATATTTATTGAAGAATCATGTAGAACATGATGACTTCTCGTCTTTGTTAAACTCACATCATTAATCTATGATAATATTATAATATGCATTCACTTCACTTTCTTCGTTCTAGGTCATCACTTTTCCTCTCATGATGATGAATAATGATGATGAGGATGAAGAGTACACATGTTTAGTTCCTCTCCGCTGACTCTGTGATATCCCATCATTGTTCTTATTGTGCCTTTAAGCTTCATGTTACGGATACCCACTGTGATTTGACGTATTGGTTGAATTTATTTTTATGGTGGTTCGCACTTCTTCTTGAAGGCAGGTTGAAAAGAAACCTTGAAGGAAAAACGTGTGAAATGTGAAGGTGCACATACTAAACTGGGCACTTATGATGATGTGGAATGCAACAATGCATTATTGTTAGCGGCGGAAAAGAAATATGTGTAGCGGTGATATGCATTCATGTAAATGGATTGACCTTGCATATTTTTCATAGAGAACATTCTAGTCTGCTACCTGCTTTTGTTGTTACAAATTTTATAATAATTATAATCACATTAAAATTTATTTTTAACATGTGCATTTTATATTCTTTATGGTTTTTATACTGTCGGTGAAAAGTGAATTGATTACTGGCAATTGTTGTAAACTCTTACACGGCTGCTGTGTACTGATACGGATCATGCATGATGTAAAACAGAAAAAACTCATCTGATTTTTTTAGAAAATTACTGTAATTAGTTTTCGCTCTTGCTTAAGCTATTAATAAGCCGTATAAACTAATATTTAAAAAGTTTTTAAAAATGACCATGATAAGGATTCTGGCTAACTGTGAGAGAATCCTGCACAATGTACATAACATGAAAATACATACAGCAAAATGTAGTCTTCTTTGGTGTAGGTATGTAAATGTACAGTAATAGCAGTGTATTCTTTCATGTTATTATTGAAACGCTCCCTGATTTTGATGCTGTTGCGGTTTATCTCTTGAATGCAGTATTTTATAGACATTTTAATGTGAAGTGAATAGATTAAACAAAGTTAAGTGTGTAAACAAAGGATTTCCCCTTTTTGATGAGTGGTGGTGGTCGGCCTACTTTTCATAACGTTTCTGCTGCTGCTACTACTACTAATCTAAATGTTCTTGAGTAGGTATATATTTTCACTTTGATACGAACAGCAAAAGTTGTCAGTGGTTGTTGGTGGTGTGATGATTATGTATATTTTACTGTTTGTACTTTGTACCTACACATCATCTTTTGAAAAGAGCGAATTTATAAGATGATATGAAGATGAAAGGCTTTTTTACCGTGTGCCACTGCCACTAAAAACAAAATCATTGTTTATAATCCTTCTAATAATAATAATGAATATTTTAAACTGCATAATAATCTTAATGAAGTATTACGTGGATGTACCTACTTTGCAAAAAAGAGAGACGTAGTGTTTATTTATATCGCTTGAATTGCTAATTCTTCTACATACAAAGTGTTTGAACAAAGTAAGAGAGATGGAAATAGATTTAATGATAATGTTTGATAATAAAGGCACAAGAGATCTTTAAACTTCCATCTAAAACCATATCATCACCTCATTTCAATAATTAGGTATTATAAAACGATTTCGCTTTTCAAAAAAATATATCATTAAAATTTGCACATTCTTGTGTTACGATAAGATAATGTGTGATATGATCATTGTAGAAATAAAATTGGAGGAAAATGGTGGCAAAAATAGAGATAAATGCATAATATGTATGTAATATGAATCAAGGGATATTTTTTTCTTATTGCTGTGGGTCATCATACCCTTTTGTACATCCATTATTTTATCCCTGCCCTTCAATTATTTCAGCCAGTTTAAGCAAAACAAAACGAAAACGCACAATTTTCACACTCGCAGCGCAAGTCGTGAAGAGCCACATAATCGTACAGTAAAAAAGAAGGTTACGCTATGCTACATTTATGGCACTTTTCTTGAAAAATGAAACCAAAAATCTTTTTAAATACAGAGTTTTTGTAACGGACGGAGCTGTGAAAAATTTCAAAAAATTTACTTGCTACAAAACAAAGTAGTTTTAAATTTTTATGCATTTTTCTTTTATTTCTTTTGGCCTTTCACTTACAACAATAACAACTTGCGTTTTTAGACGGACATTTTTGTTACAAGTGGGCTGTTGTACGCACTTTAATTTCAGGTAGGTATATTACGGTTATTTGATGGTAGAAGCAGCAGCAGCGGTTGGATGGGAGTTTCTGGGAGGTCGGCGGAATAGTTTTGTAATCAATGCCATTATTAAAATGCTATTAGTAGTAGTAGTGGAGCTACTAACTGTGTAATTATTAAAATGCAGCAGGTGGTAGAGTAACATCATGAAGGAGTGTAATTTCGTGTTAGTGAACTTCAAATGTTTGAGAAAAAATGTAGTTCTCAATGAAAATTGAAACATGAATGTAATGTAAGGATCATGATATTGTAAATGTTGGCAATTTTTTTTATAAACGCTACAAATCTTCAGTGAAGCCTAGTCTTTCTAATAGCCACAATGAATATGAAAAGAATTTGTTCCAAAACTGGCATAAAAATGTCAGATTTTTTTATTCTTTACGGTTATTTGCAAGTGAATGCGTGTATGCATATTAAGTCCACCCACGCATTCTAGAAAAATTAAGTTTATGTACATAAATACAGATACTCTAGATATTATTTTAATAATG
>JAHZMV010001775.1:0-10225 GCA_027743765.1 Coecobrya sp. COE2
CGTTTCAACTAAAATCGGGGTTGATGTAAATTCCGGGTTGAACTAGCGTCCATTTTGAACAAGAGGGTCGGTTGAGCTAAAGTTTTTGGGACTGACGAATTGGAACTAGGGTCCGGTTTAATAAAAGTGTTTTGAGCTTCGATCCGTACACCATTATATGATTGCATTTTTCGCTTACCGTTCGCCTATTGAGCAAGAACAATCATTTAAACATAACCAATCTCTATGGGGAATTGTCCGCCGGCATGGTAAATATATTTGAAGGTAGTCGACAGTTTTTTAGTCTGTCCTGGTTCAAGGGAGTGGGCTGGAAGATGACTGTTCAACAATATCCATGCAATTTGGTTGAGGGTAGAAAGTAATATGTACAACCATTTTGCTCGCTTGGACATTTTGGTTGACAAAAGGACATTATACAAAGAGATCAGCCCAAAATCTATAGATGCTTTTGAGAATATTTGATATGATTTGAAAAATTTACAAACCCCTTTACAATGTGTTGGTGAATAATATTCCCTAATAGTGTCTTCAAATAATGTAGGCCATATTTGAAGGAGATTTTGCAATCATAATACATAATGTAAAGCTAGTAGATCGTTCCAAAAATCGTAAAACTAAATATGTTACAGTAACAAATTAGATTGCCAGAACAAAATAGATTGCTACGTATGTCCTGAGTAAATAGTGCTCACCATGCAAATTGTATAACAAAGAAATTGAAAACATTAGCCATGGCGTAATATGGTAATATTAATTACTGCAATGGTATTTTTTTCTCTAAATGAATTTTGAAATGAATGAGATGTGAAATATTCATTATATATTAATTTACTTTGTTTGATTATAAAAACGTATCAGTCATTTTTACTGTGGTTTCCAGTATAAAAGTAATTCTCAATAACTGTACATTCGTTACATAATGCACTGGTACATCTGAACACTTGTATTGTGACTGATGGCTTCATGTGAACGATATTTTCATGTTGAGTCACGAGAAATTCATGCCATCTTTAACGATCATCAGCTCTTCATTGAAGTTAACAGCACACGTAGTTCGACTTCCGTGTTATCAGTAATAATCAAAGTGGATCACGTCTTTCGATGAACCTACCCGTAAGGAATGATGTTTAAGCAGCTAATGAGCTAGCTTCCAGAAAACGCCATTATAACCAACATAATTGAAATACTAACAGCCTTCATTGGTTAACTTGAAGCTCTACCGCTTACATTACTTGAATTAGATCATGTCATACAATTCCATTATACTGGAATCTGATTTTGCTATTTCCGACAGTTGGAATTTCTAGTTTTCCCATTATAACAAACTCCATGATGACATTTGCAAGGAACTCAGTTGAAAACGAATTTGATTTTCTACTGAATTACATATTTCAATATTCAAAATCAAGCAGTTTGGAACTATATAAAAGGAAACAAGATGTTTCAGTGGATAAACAAATTCTTCCTTTCCTGTTCTGCCATATAGTGTGCTTCAGAAATTGGCAACAAAATGTCAAGACGTTTATTACTAACCATTTGGCATGCCTTGATCGTCACAACCCTTATCTCCATGGTGCTTTTTGAAATAACAGGTAACGTGCAAAATATCACGACAAGCATGCATAAAATGTATTCCGAATGAACAAATCTATAATTTGTCTACATCTATTCTACATTTTAAATCAGAGGCAATATCGGATGGGCTGGGACTGCCAGGTACTAAACGTAAACGGTGTACAGGTTGCTGTGGTGGAGGTGCTGGTGGAAAGCTTGTCTGCAGTTGCCATTGTTAATGAATCATGATTAGTGATATGATATACTAATGTTCGATGTTTATCTAAAAAAAATTTGGCAAACGTTAATTATAATTTATTCAATAAAACAAACTGATTTTTATATACGTGTAAGCATAGATTCATAACTTGCACAACATGTTACCAAAAATGTTTACCGATTTTCTCTTTTATTCCCATTTTTTCCGAACACTGGAAAAAATGGACAAGTTTAAAATGTATTTTTAGTATGTTTAAACAACTAAAACTAAATTGACTGTTTGTCTGATTACAAAATCTAGAATATTAATTGCGGTTTGTTTCTCATAATAGTTAGCAGAACCAATCAAGATCTTCACTTCCCTACAAGATTTCACTTTCCTTGTCAGTTCAGATTTAGACCATCTATGCGAACCTGCATCTATGCTCCTTCCAAGATGCTGAGTCCAATGTTTGAGTACCTGTCGACTGATTTTATTCGTGTTTCCAGGAAAATAGTAGGCTACAACCATAAATATGTATGTGAATATTAATATATATACGGAAATTATTAATGCTGGCACAGATGTAGACATACTAAGCTTCGAGTCAAACACAATCATCCCAAGTGTAATGGAGCAAACTATGGCAGCAAATTTGTAGAATGGTGCAAGCATTGTCTGATAACAGTCATTTATTAATTGAGTATACAAGATAATACGGTGATATGCTGCAATAGTTTGCCGGATTGTTTCACGACGAGTGCTGAGATTAAACTTTGCCTTACATGAATACTGACATAATTGAGTTGCCATCAAATTAAGAGAAATATAACTACAGAACAGGCCATCCAAAAGTACCAAAGGGGCAAATGACATTAACAGTAAGTTAGTCCATAGTTCAAAACTAGCCATGAGAAACTTGAGACTGTACGATAAGAGCGGATGTGTCTTAAACAGAATTGGAGCAAATGTCTCTGAAATGGGATCAATGGATGCAAATATAACAACCATAATGATACAAAAGGATGAGATCACAGTGAAAAACGGTATGCTAAATATAGTGCACTTTATTAATATTGATGATTTCACAGCTTCCTCCTTGCAAAATGCATTGACTAATTCAGCAAAATATTTGCTGTTTTGTTTAATAAAGAAAATGAAAACGAAGTAGACAAAAGCCAATGCAGTAAGTAAAGTTAGTCGAACAATTTTGTCGCCATTAATTAGCATTACCTCATCAGCGTACTTGAACAAGTAGAAGTTAGTCATAGCCTGAAACAAGCGGATAATTGCTGGAAACCAGATTGCTATATCCAAAGCTGTTGAGATGCGTTGGTCTACCGAAATTGCTAGGATATCGTTTGAGTGGGCACTAGGTTGGAAAGGGTTGAATTGGCGGTGTGTGAAATTGATTAGTCGAAGTTGACGATGAATGGCAGACTTAATATTAATTGATTGAACCAATTGAAGTCGAACAATTTTGTCGCCATTAATTAGCATTACCTCATCAGCGTACTTGAACAAGTAGAAGTTAGTCATAGCCTGAAACAAGCGGATAATTGCTGGAATCCAGATTGCAATATACAAAGCTGTCGAGATGCGTTGGTCTACCGAAATTGCTAGAATATCGTTTGAGTGGGCACTTGGTTGGAAAGGGTTAAATTGGAGGTATGCAAAATTGATTAGTCGAAGTTGACGATGAATGGCAGACTTAATATTAATTGATTGAACCAATTGGTTTAGTTTGGGCGCCATGGTTTTAAAATTCGATGTCAAGGAACAAGAGATTCTACCAACTAAAGTTCGTTGCTTTGTTATGTAGGAAAGAAATTTGCACGGAAAATAAGAATTTAATTAAACTAGTAAATTACTGCAATGACCTGATTGTTCTCCAGCATTTTCGGGAATGAAGGACTTACGAATAAGCGAACAAACATTACCAAACATGTCATGAAAACTGTTATGCTATTAAACCAATATAAATTATTGTTTAATATTGCTTCTGTTAACATAAATAAAGCATATAAAGTTTGCGTAAACAGTAATAGCTGTTTCCTGTGTTATAATTAAAATTTGACAATTCCCAAAGAATATAATATATTTATTATTTTGTTTTGCATGACTATAAATATAGAACTCATATAATCCGGAAATTAATGCAAAGAAGGTAAAAGCATCCCCACGAAACCAAATTCACTTTGTCGAGGTGAGTAACATTAGTATTGCTATATCGAAAAATCCAATGGCTGATATTTACATATCCCCTTGATACATCAAATTGAATAAGCGTGATGAGTCTTGAGATTTGACAGATTGATATAAAATATATGTCAGAGAGACGGGGAACGGTGTAAATATGAATTATGAATTTAAATTTGGTTGTATACTCTGGATTAATTACCTTGTTTTGGTAAGTAAATGTGTTAATTATAATAAAGTATAGTATTGTGATACTACTACTGTATGAGTAGAGTTGTAAATACTACTTTATTTGGTTACGGATTCTTAATGTAAGTTTGGCTTGTAATGCTAAGTTTGCCTAAATAACCAAACCATTCGTCCGTCGTTTTCCATGTTTTGGAATAATTTGATGAGACAATATGAACACACTCATTCGAAATGGTTAGGATAAAATAATATATTTCCGAATACTTTCGTTTCACTTCGTTGTTTTTCCTTTGGACAACCACAAATTTACACACATAATTATTAAGTGAGTAATTTACATTTCTTCGAAAATGCCAAAACAGCTTTTTATTGTAAACAAAGGACAACTAGCACTGGCAGCTCTTTTATTCAAGTTATAAATACATCTATAGCCCATCATTTTAAAACAAAAATCCTAGTTCAATTAGTTAACCGCTCCCAATATTTTATTTAACCTTTCCAATTTAGAATACCAAACTTTCGATAACAATTTCTATTTCTCACAAAAACAAAATAACATGCAAGTTGTAGATGATGTTAAGAAAAGGACTAAAAATTTATTTGGAATGAAGAAATATATAATTTGCGCATACTTATAGTACATTTGAAATGAGAGGCTTTATATGAAGGTTTACAATTTATCCAGTAAAATAAAATTTTATATAATTCTATAAAGCTGCAAGTATGTGTATATTATTTGCAAAAATTTATAATTTGTGCATACTTATAGTACATTTGAAATGAGAGGCTTTATATGAAGGTTTACAATTTATCCAGTAAAATAAAATTTTATATAATTCTATAAAGCTGCAAGTATGTGTATATTATTTGCATGGAAATATTTTAGAAACATATCATTAAATAATAATAGTAAATTTCCTGAATAAATCCATAATCAAACAAGCTGTTGTCCACAGCTATTAAACGTACTGTGGAGATTAATGAAACTAAATTACCAATACTAAATTTACAGTCTGTCTAACTACAAAATCCAAAATATTACCGGCGGTTTGTTTCTCATAATAAATAGCGGAACCAATCAAAATTTTTACTTCCCGAAAAGATTTTACCTTCCTAGTAAATTCCGATTGAGAGTCTTGACGAGAACCTATACCTATGTTCCTTCCCAGAACCTGAGTCCAACGTTTGAGGAGCTGTTTACTGATGTTATTCGCATTTCCAGGGATATAGTATGCTACTATCATAAAGACATACGTGAATATTAATATATATACGGAAATTATTAATGCTGGCACAGATGTGGATAAACGAAGCTTAGAGTCAAACACAATCATCCCAAGCACAATGGAGCAAATTATGACAGCGAATTTGTAGCATGGTGCTAGCATTTTCTGATAACAGTCGTTTACCAATTGAGTAAAAAGTAGAAGACGTTGATACTCTGCAATTGCCTGACTGAATGTTGTATGACGAATGGCACATTTAAACTGTTCGTTACACGAATACTGATATATATGATTTGCCACTACGTTTACGGAAATATAACTACAGAACATTCCATCCAAAAGTATAAATGCCGCAAACACGACTAACATCAAATTATTCCATATATCAAAACCTGTTATGATAACTTTCAGAATATGAGGTAAGAGGGGATGTATTTTAGATAGAATCGGAGAAAATGTCTCTGAAATGGGATCAATGGATGTAAAGATAACCAACACGCTGATACAAAGGGTTGAGACTACAGTGAAGAATGGTAAACAAAATATAATGCACTTGAGCAGTATTGACGATTGTACAGCTTTCTCCTTGAAAAATGGATTGAGTATTTTCAAACAGTATTTGCTGTTTTGTTTAATAAAGAAAAGAACAACGAAGTTAACAAATGCCATTGCAGAAAGTAAAGTAAGTTGAACAATTTTGGCTCCATTAATAACCATTAACTTCTGAGTGTAATTGAACAGGTTTATTACAGCTTGAAACATTCGGATAATTGCTGGGAACCAAATTGCAATATGTAATGCTGTCGATACAATTTGGTCTTCCGAAATTGTCAGAATATCGTTTAAATCGACACTTGGTTGGAACGGGTTGAATCGGCGGTAGATGATGTTGATTAATCGAAGTTGCCTATGAATGGCGGACTTAATATTAATTGGTTGGACTAATTGGCTGACGGTGGAGATCATCGTTTTAAAATTTTCTGTCAAGGAATCAAAGAATAAGAAATTCTACGAAAACGGGTTTGAAGTCTATCACTTTGTTGAGCTATTAAGAGCTTTGCATGGAAACTGGGAAGTTGACGCTGTCAGTATACCATGGCAACCACTCAGTGGCGACGTCAGCGTTGTCGGAAATGAAGTTGACACACGGCAAGAAATTCTGAATTCTTGAGCAAATATTTTGAGTTTTAGTGTACATAAGGTCTGCTACTTATTTAGATAAAATAAATTATCGTTGGTGATTCTTTCCGGTAATGTAAATTATAGCATGTATACATGTATTTGCGATATCTGTAATAATTGTTTCCTCTTTTGTAATTAACTTGAAACTTGGAAAGGAATACATGTATAAAAATAATTATTATCTTCGTGATTATATATTCAGCAGTTACAGAATAACTAAAGTAGTATAACCACGGTAGAAGCAAACCCACGACTACAAATTCAGTTTGTATATATATGTAAGCAATTTAAGCTTGAGATTCTACAAAAACCATATAGTTGATATTTGCGTATCCCCTGGATTCATAATAAGGAAGAATTTGATGAATTTAGAGATTTCGCAGATGTGAACAAAATGGATGTCAGCATGTGACGCTTGAATAATAAAAGTCATGCTATAATGCTAATTGGTGTTTTCCCATAAATTTATAATCTTCATTAATATATATCTAGCATATTATATATATACTCCTATTCATCACTTCTTTCGTAGAATTTGCTCTGACTATTGAATGATGCTTCTATTCTCGTAAAGTCACTGCCCTGTTAACAAGAACTGAAAATCAGTATTATCATTAAAGATGAATTTATTTCCTGCAGGAATTGTATTTTTTTAAATATGGATCTTAGGACAACAGGAATTTTATAGAATGTTCCACGCCTTCCACGAATTTTGTATAAAAACTACATAACTGGTAATATTCTTGCATTTTCTGTTGAGCAATCCAGCAATCTAGTACTAGTGTTTTACTTTATTACGTTTAAAGATACAGAACTACCTACTACTTAATTTTTCCTTACGGCTTTTTAATGTTAGTATATTTTATAATTGTATGTTTGAACAAATGAACCATAATTTTCTGTCGTTTTCCCAGTTACATTGTATTGCTTATATTACAAATAATTTGAAACATTCCAGGGAAATTTGTCGGAAATAATATTTGCCCTCATCCAAAGAATGGAAAAATGAGATTTATTTTCTGGTTGTACTTATTTATTATTTGTGCCGAACAAATGAATTTATGTTTACCTTACCAAAAATTGTCATTATAAATAGATAAACAGATACGCTCAAATTTACGTGTGTACAATGGTCAGAGTAAGAATCAAATTTCAAGGCTACAGGCATCGTTGTTGACAATTCAAATAATTAGAACTAGTGCAATTGTTTTGTTTGAATGTGCGTTTAGGTTTTACATGATTTAACGTATCAACATTTAAGTAAAAGTTTAGCGCAAAATATAATAATAAAATATCGCAGCATGAATGGAATGACAATTATTTCCGAAATGATGTTAATTGAGGTAGTATTCTCATTTATTTTTATAATTTACAGTTGCTAACTGTTTTGCAATAGAGGGAACAGAACTTTTTTTAGCGGAAGTAATGTGAAGTTAATTCCAAAGCTCACAACAATTAATATGCTTTGTGGTGCTACTACGTGGTACATGTAAAGTACAAAGTAAATAAATTGTTGGTGAATCTCTAGAACTACACAGCCAGAAATTTAAGTGTTTCACGTGAACACAATTTATGCACACATGAATAGTCATCATGGTTAAACAAATACATCCTCGTTGCATCTAATAACCGATCCCATCAATTTATTCAGTTAAGAATACCTTCGTTTTCATAAAAACTTCCTTTCTTGCAATGTCATTAATTTTTATTTTGAAAATATACATGATAGAAATCAGGTAAATTATTTTTCCAACAAAGCACTCTATTTTTGTTGTAGTGTTGTGAGTTAAGTTGTGATTTACGAACCTGTTGATTCTCTAATGTAATTCGAATATACAATACAAGTGTGATTCTAACCAGTGATAAACAATGATTGCTAACTTCGTATTAATTCCATTAGAATAGACCTATTTGTCTCTCCTTAGCTCTTTCCGTCTCACAAGAGTTCCCAAAACAGAACAAGAATTGAAAACTACAAAATTCACAAATGTCGCAGCAGGTTTTATTCCTCAAAAGTTTCATTATGGAATACTATCCTGCTATGAATTTTTGGAATGTTTTGATGACCATTGAAGCATGGCCAACTGACACAACAAATACTACCCCACATTTCTTAATGGTCATGCATTTCATTCATTACATTTTGGAAAATCTCTATTTCAAATTACTGTGGCTCGATCAACAGAAATTCTTCAAGCTTATATTTACAATGGACAGTTTGTTGATCGAATCAACGGGTTCATATCCATAGTGGCAAAATACAAATTTAATCATCTTCGTGTTCTTTGCTGTGCATATGCTGCTCAAACAGTACATCTTGGTTTTCATATGCTGTTTGTTTAAGCCAAACTGGGTTATCCTTGATTTGGGGAACAATAATTGTTGCCCAAATTATTGAAACCAATTATTGGTTTCATTCTCAGAAATATGATCAACTCTTACGGAAACCTACCAATTGTATTGATCTTGTTAGTTGCAAGGAACGTAGTGACTTCACTTTACAAATTCCTCAAATGAAACCATAACTATGCACAATTAATAAAATATTCGTTCTTGAAAGAAATCGAAATAAAGTTAAGAATTCTTCGCAAATTAACCGACGAAGTGGATGATTTATTGGAAATGTCATCTCATGTTTCAGTGTTCAATTCGTTTTATACATTACGGTTGCATCAGATGGGGTGATCCCTGGAGAAGGTATCTTTTCCAGTTTAAAAGGAAAAGTGGAATTGTTGTATTATTTTACACGGGCAATATCATTATTGCTATTGTCCGCCGATATCAGCCACAAGGTGGGAGAGTTGAAGAATTGGCTGATGATAGAAGGAAATAGACAGATAGTTCAGACACGCATGAACCAGCGAAGCCATTAGTTGGAATCACCGAACTATAACAAATTGTTTCCAGTTATGCTTGTCTGACAAATAGGTCTCAAAATTACTGTATGTACACCATAAAATTTACGGTAATCTCTCAAAAAAGGAATTCACTAAAGTATTTTATTGATGCCAGTCATTCATCTTCGTTGTAATAGTAATCACCAAGATGACATATTTATGCCCTATTTCAGATGAACAGTCCAACACAGAATATTACCTATAAGCATAAACAGCCAATGAGTATAGTGCTAGAAAAAGCAAACGCCAAACTGAATGAAGCATTGTGGCATCCTTGTAAGAAAGAAATAATCTGGTTTTCTCTGAGCCGACATCAATTAGCATTACTTCGAAATCCATAAGATGGTACATTAAGCAATTCTCCAGTGTAACGATTTCCGAGACATGAAATTCCTTGTCCATACATTTCGTGGATGAGCAATAATCTCATTTTGAAGAAAAGTGCTTTATATTATCCACCTAAGAGTTTGTTCGAACACATTTTTCCTAAGCGAGAACATTTTTCATGAAACTAATTATGCCAGGTTTACTTTACTTTAACTAATTCCTTACCGCTTAATTCTGTGTTTATTTTCCAGGAGAAAAGAATGACATGCAATTTTATTTGAAATGCATATATAAAAGCAAGGAGTTTGTTTCATTGGATAAATCAGTTTATCCTTGCTTCGTTTGCTGAACTTCTTCCAGTCACATCAAACTAATCATGTCAAGAAATTTGTTAAAACTTTGGCGTGCTATGGTTATAGCCATACTCATTTCCATATCAATTTTCGAACTTG